>JAPKLX010000282.1:288371-309755 GCA_026898415.1 Leonotis leonurus
TACATGACATTAAATTAATGTCATGTATGAGCGTTTTTCTACTTGTGGATATTTAATTGTGGGTTGTTGGGGAATACTTCAATGTGTATTTTCATCGGTATGCGTCATGCTGAAATTCATTTTATGTGAACATTGATTGAAAATTTAAACTCACTAAAATTTGTATTAATTTTGTTTATGTAATGGTTACATGGCTCAACTATTATACTTGATATATATGATTTGCACTTAAGCATACTTAATATATAGTGGTGACCAATGCATGAGGCGAGATGGTAGATTGACTCATGTTCAACTACAGCTAGACAAATATTGTCTCAAGTTTTAACGTAGGAAGTTTCATTTCTCTACCACTCAACTGCAAGGGCCCATTATGCATCACATCTCGCAATCATAGAGTAAGTTTATATTCCTTCTGCTTTCTTTCGTATCATATATTTATCATTGTGAATTTTTGACATGACATGATAACACAACACTAACATGGTTTTTATCATGTCGATAATATGTTGTGTCGTGTTATCACGAAAATTATGGTGTTCATGTCATGTTCGGATTTGAGCTTAATAGGTCATGTTTGAATTTGACTTTAACATGTCGAGCTATTATTAGGTCGACTTGATAACGACCTCACCCCGGATGCTTTGACAATTCTATCTTTATCTATGATATGATCTAAATAGGTACGTATTTTGACCAACACAAATTTTAATATATGTTTAATTTGAATAATAAATATATAGTGAAGGATGTGTGTGTCACACTTAAATATTTATTTTAACGTGCTTGAAAGTAAAATTGAAAGAAAACAATTCAGTCTAACTTACGAAAAAGTGAAATGTATATACATGTTATGGATGGACGGATATAATTAATGAACACTTAATACCTTGAGCTAATTGAATACCTTTTAGTACTTTTTTTTGGCTTGATAATGCTTTTGAAAATTATTTCTCCAATTAAGGACATATTACATGTTACATTTTTATTGGTACGATTTAGTGACAGTTTATAATTTCATGATTGAAAGTCATTTGTTGTAATTATGTCAATATTTATATTAAGTTATTTGAAGCACACCTATAAATTTAGGCTACGTTTGGTATCTAATATATGATACTCATCTCATGATGATTATTTTACAATTAATTTATAAAGTAATTATCATCATGATAATTACTTTACAATTAATTTATAAAGTAATTATCATAAGATGAGTATCGTAACTTGAGCATCAA
Organism: Leonotis leonurus; assembly: GCA_026898415.1. Taxonomy (NCBI): domain Eukaryota; kingdom Viridiplantae; phylum Streptophyta; class Magnoliopsida; order Lamiales; family Lamiaceae; genus Leonotis; species Leonotis leonurus. The sequence goes on from JAPKLX010000282.1 coordinate 289,610, forward strand.
ACATCGTCTTAGAGGTGAGTTAATTGGTACAGATTTTCGGTACCAATCAGAATCGGATTGAAATCGTCGATCAGTTCTTTTGGAATCGAAAATCTATTTTTTCGATTTTGGTACTGGAACTTATTCCCTATTTCATCAAATATTCGGATATCGATTCTAACCAATAAGAACCCAAATTTTTACCTCCAAATTTTATTTTGTTTTTTAATTAAATATAATATTTATTTTTTTAAAATTAAATTTATTCACTTAAATCACTAATTATATTTATTTTTTAAGTATAGTGTAATTTCTTAAATTTAAAATACTAAATTTGTATATGTTTATTAAAAGATATTTTATTTATTTGGCATAGTTATTATATTTCTTTCATATTAGGCATGATCTTTTGTATGTCTTTAAATATAAATCTATTTACTTATAAATATTCTAACTAGATTTGATTTTATATTAGACGTAAGTATGTGATATTATGTTTGTTAGTAGTCTATTTGCTTTAACATAAATTAAAATTTAGTTTTGCTTTTTAATTAAATAAAAAAATTGTTTCTAAATTAAATTTATTTGGTTAAATATTTTCAATATTTAATTGAATATAGAAATGTGTTATTTGAAAATAAAAAAGGAGATATGTTGGAAATTCCGATTGCTAGTTCGGATTTTATTTGAATAAAATTGAAAATTGTAAGAGAAATTATATTTATTTTTTTTACTTATTTTGATGTTAAAAAAACCTTTATGATATAAATAAATAAATAATGGAGAATTGTGTGTTGTTATGAAATTAGTTTTTCCTAAAACCGTGTGCGTGTAATATTGTTTGATTTTCTTGATTTTGTTTGATTTCATTACATGTTTATTATATTGAGATGTATTGATAATATCGACTCGTTTTCAAAAATGAAAATATTTTATCTTTGAAAAGTTAGTGAATTTTATTGGACTCAGCCACTTTATTCGTAAAAATTCGCTTTCTTAATACCATACTCAAAAGTAATTGCCGTAAATAATGGGGACGAATGGAGTATTTTGTTAGAATATATATTTTCTTTAACAAATCCTTAATATATTTTTAACTCTTCAACAATAGTCTTGTTGTTAACTAATACTATCTTCGTCCCTTTAAATGTGGTCATGTTTTCTTATTGGGTCGTTCCATTAGAAGTGGTCATTTTCCCAAAAAGGAAAAAGTTTTACCTTTAACATAACTCACTCCTACTTTTTTAAATCACAACATTCTAATTTATAAGACTTCGTGTCGGATCTCTTGTGGCCGCATTTAGCAGGAGGGATGGAGTATATATTAAAGGCTAAAATAATAAAAGATTCCACACAAAAAATAGGCAATAAAAGGTCATACTCCTTATTTCACAAGGCAAGCGATTTTGATCTTTGAAATACACAAAATAAAGTTACTAGCTGGGAAGAACTCTTATGACATGAGAATAAAAAATTATAAACACTAGAAAATGATACTCCTAAATAAAAAAGAGATGAGAATAGGAAGAAGAAACAAAAAGTTAATTGTGGAATGGTGTGGTAGCAAACGTCAAGAAAAGAGAAAATGGGAAGCAGGCAGGCACTACATAATATAAAATGGTGGGGCACTCTCTCCTCATTCCTCATTCCTCAAACTTCACTCTCACACACAGTATAGCGCCAACACTCTCTCAACATAGCACCTCATTTACGTATTTCTACGCGACCTTAATTTATTTTTAACACACAGTCGCACACACATATATATACATTCATAAAGAAATAAAAGGAAAAGAAATCGTTGTGCTGGTATTGGTTCGAAAGGACAGCAATATGGTGGCGCTGCGTTTATTCCACACCACTTTCGCAATGGCAGTAGTATGTTTCTTAATTATTACTATTATTATTACTATTACTATTACTATTCCAAGAGTTTCCGGAGGTGGCTCGGCGGTGGGGGATGGCGGAATGCGACGAGATGGGCTGAGAGTGGCGTTTGAGGCTTGGAACTTCTGCAATGAAGTTGGCTCCGAAGCTCCCTCCATGGGCAGCCCCCGTGCTGCCGATTGCTTTGATATCGCTCCAGGTATCCTAATCTTTTCTTCTATAAATAAATACATACTAGAGTGACAGATAGATAATAAGTTGAGTTAAAAGTGCATGTTGATACGATGTACAGGCACAACGACAACTATGAGTAGCTTAGTCCACAAGGTGTCGGAGGCCGACAACCGACTAGGGGTCGGGACTCCGTTCCCCGGTATGAATCCGGATGTTCTTAAGGATCCGGACCTCTATGCAGCCGAGAAGGAGCTCTACCTCGGCTCTTTGTGTCAAGTCTCCGACACCCCAGACCCATGGCAGTTTTGGATGATAATGCTCAAGAATGGCAACTACGACAACCAATCTGGGCTCTGCCCTGAGAATGGCAAGAAGTCGCCCGCTTACGGCCCCGGGATGTTCCCATGTTTTGGGAAGGGATGTATGAATCAGCCGAGCTTGTACCACCAGCCCACAGAGCTGTACGAGAATGGGACGTTAATTAGGGGCGGGTTCAACGGCAGTTATGACATGGCTTCGAATTCCACCGGTGTTGCATCGTATTTTGAGGTTATGTGGGAGAAGAAAGTCGGGAGTGGGAATTGGGTTTTCTATCATAAGCTAAGGACTTCTAATAAGTATCCTTGGCTTATGCTTTACTTGAGAGCTGATGCTACTAAGGGTTATTCTGGGGGCTACCATTACGATACTCGGGGAATGCTTAAAGTTGTAAGAATATTACTTTTTCCTTCTATATTACTAATCATGAAAGGTAGGTGATCAAAAAGTATAATAACAGTAATGAATAATAAGAATAACTATAGGTGAATTTAAGACAATCAATTTCTGTTAGGACCTGAATATGTTGAGATGTGTTGATGAAATAAGAATGATTAGTACGTCATTGGTGACTAATGGAACACAGATGACGTGTATTAATGAAGTGAAATACGAACTCTATGCAGCTACCGGAGTCACCAAATTTTAAGGTAAAATTCAGATTGGACATCAAGAAAGGGGGAGGCCCAAAGAGCCAGTTCTACTTGATAGACATAGGCAGCTGCTGGAAAAACGACGGCTCCTCCTGCAATGGTGACGTGCAGACTGACGTGACCCGGTACTCAGAAATGATCATCAACCCCGCAACCTCAGCGTGGTGCAGCCCCACAAATATTGGCAACTGCCCCCCCTACCATATCACTCCCAGAGACACCAAAATACTCAGGAACAACACAGCGAAGTTCCCCTACAGAGCCTATCACTATTACTGTGGGCCCGGCAACGCGCAGCACTTGGAGAAGCCCTACAGCACTTGTGATCCGTATAGTAATCCGCAAGCACAGGAGCTGGTGCAGTTGCTTCCTCATCCCATCTGGGCAGAGTACGGCTACCCTACCAAGCAGGGAGATGGGTGGGTGGGAGATGGGCGTACCTGGGAGCTCGACGTTGGAGGCCTTTCCGAAAGACTCTACTTCTACCAGGATCCAGACACTGCTCCTGCAAAAAGAATATGGACATCTCTTGATGTGGGAACTGAGATTTTTGTTAGTGATCAAGAAGAAGTGGCTGAGTGGAGTCTTAGTGAATTTGATGTTATTCTAACTTGATTCACAAAGCTGACCAAGAAAATGTACCATAGAGACACACAAACACACACACAAAAAAAAGAACTGCACTGCACTGTAGAGTGCAGATCATATAATTTAATAGAAAACAAGCAAGCAAGAAGCAATCTTGCTTGCTTCTCTTCTAGTGATTCGATTTAATAATGCTTGCAGCTTGCCTTTTCCAAGTTGGGGAATTCCCTAACATAACAACTACATTGTCTTCTAGAAACTTGTGCTGGTGTCTGGTGATACTCGGTTTACTATCTAGAAGTGAAAGAGGCAATCGCGTCCATTTCTTGCTGCAAGATAAGAGCATCAACAAATGTGTCCACGTCCTCACCCTCCATTATATCATTAATTGAGTGACTGGTGATGCCAACTCGATGATCAGTAACACGACCTTGAGGAAAATTATATGTGCGGATGCGTTCTGATCTGTCCCCACTACCAATCTGTAGAGTAAAGGAAAACACTGTCAATAAATTTCAGCAAAATAGGTCGATAGTTCCAATAAATGATCTTCAAGTTGAAGCCATTACCTGTTCTGTTCTAAGTCTTGAACGATCTGCACTAATCCTATTCCTTTCTAACTCATATAGCTTCGCACACAACAGTTTAATTGCTTTAGCCTTGTTCTGAAGAAACATTAAAGAAAGATAAACAAGACTCAGGTCAACAGGAGGCAAGAAACCAATCTGATTGCATGTAATGATCTTTATTGAGTAATCATGATTAACATATAAACAGGTCTAAAAGATTTATGAGTTTGAAGCAGTAGCCTATCTATAAAAAATGAAAAAAGTGCAGTATATTAGAATTTAGAAAGAACAATTATCTTCTTTAGAGAAATGATAATATAGGCAGACTGAGATGCGCATATTCATGTTTCATGAATATGCAACCCTTTCTCAAATAGATAATTTCACTTAACACCCCATTTGGCATAAAAGCTTAAGAAAAAGACTTGCTTCTTACTTCAATTTACATAGAGAAAAGCTACTCAAATGACCTACAATTTGAAAGTGGGTAAATTTCTGTTTAAATAAAGGAATTAAAACATGTATTATAAAATTTTCTGTATCATAGGAATATTGCCGTGCGTGAGATTTTGATTCCAAAAGCATAATATGATTGCAAAAATTCATATCACAAACTTATTTTTCGACAAGTTTGGTGCTATCATATCTAAGCAAACAATGTTATTACTTCTAGAATGAAATCATCTAATGATCTAATTATGTACAATGATCTGTAGACGACCACTAAAAATATGAATATGCAAATAAAAATCCAGCAGATGTCACATGATGACACAAATGCTGCTTGAATACAAAACTCTCCTTAGTGTAATAAAATAAATATCGATTTCTTGCCTGGTGTTGGGAGCGCTCATCCTGTATGGCAACTATTAACCCAGTTGGTATATGAGTAATCCTGACAGCACTATCAGTGGTGTTGACACTCTGGCCACCTGCACCACCAGACCTGTATGTATCAATTTTTAGATCTTCGTTCTTTATATGAACATCAACCTGCACAAGTTTTGATAGTCTCAGGCAATTAATTTACACTCCAATAAACTGAACAAAGATTGAACATGCTAGTAATTGACTGTCATTTTTACTACTTTGCTTTTGCTAAAAACTACAATCATAGTGGTAACTACTAACAATACTTTAGATCAGAAAGATTTGGACCTGATCTGCTTGAGGAAGAATAACTACAGATACAGCACTGGTATGGATACGTCCAGATTTCTCTGTCACTGGAACGCGCTGTAGAAAAGGAATATACCTATTATCAAGTAAAATATAGAAGATATGGAAATCAAAGTGCATATATATTTGGAGTAAGAAAAACCTGCACTCTGTGAACTCCACTCTCAAATTTCAGCTTTCCATAAACATCTGCACCAGAGATTGCAGCACAAGCCTCCTGAGGAGTCACAAACTAGTTCAAAAGGCTAAAATAAACAACTCTATAAAAGATGACATGGCATTAAAAGGAGGGAAACTCGAATCTTGGACACCAATCAAGCAGAAGGACTTCAGGTGAAATTGAACTCAACCAACCTTGTAACCCTTAACAGATTCTGCCAAACTAAGCACTTCAAACTTCCAACCTTTCTTCTGTGAGTACTTCTCATACCTAATGAATCAAAAAGATAAAAAGTCGTCACACAAATGCAAACAGCAGTTGACGTATATCAAGCAATCTACATAAACAAGAGCGTACATTTCAAATATGTCCATCGCAAACAAGGAAGCCTCTTCACCTCCAGTTCCTAGAACAAGCTTCCCAATTAACTCATCAAACAACATTTATAACTTAAGAAGCAGAAACTAGGATACATATGGGGGCACTTATTAGACACTACCTGCTCTGACTTCCAAGATGCAGTCGCGTTTATCAGCATCGTCCTTAGGTAGCAATGACTTGAGCAACATATAGCGCAGGCGCTCCTCTTCTTGAGAAGCCTGCCCCAGTTCCTCGGCAACCATTTCACGCATGTCTTTGTCTTCTTGGGCTTCATCAATCAATGATTTTAGGCCCTCAATCTCCTGCCAAAAGCAAGAAAAACCGTTTAAGTCTACTATTGCTTGTTCGCATCTGGTGCACAATGAAAGAATGAATGAGTAAAAATACCTGCTGTTTCTTTCTCAATTCAGACACCACATCAGTTGTACGTTGGAGCTTCTTGAGCTCTTTGTTAGCCGTGGAGTATTCTTCCGGCGAGGCATCGGGCTATTTTTCAGAAAAAACCATAAAATGAGTGTTTATTGATCAGGTAAATAATAGATGAGGGGGAAACTGAGCAGATAATAGAAGAGGAGGAAGCTCAACAAACTTATACAGAGTCATTTGATCGAACAGGTAACAGAAGTGAAGGAAACAGTAGAAATACGCGTCATAGGACCTTGCTGAGAATCGCCTTTAGGTGAGAATGACGATTTTCTATAGCCGTCAATTTCTGCTCCATCATGTTGATCAGATCAAGAGAGAGCTGAGGTTGGGAGTGGAATTGGGGCTGCGATGGTGCAGCTCTGGCGGAGTATAGGCGGCGGAAGAGTGTCTGTAGGTGGTTGCGGCGGTAATGCGGCGAGCGGTAAACGTTAGTAGGTAGATAGAGGAAATGAGAGTGGAGTTCATGAAAGACAGCACCAAGCTTGAGCTTCCAAAATCTTGCACCTCTGCTCATCTTGTTCAGATAATTTCACTCCTAATTTGAATTAGACCCGCTTAATACTTAAAGGTTGTACTGTATAATTTGTTGAAATGAATTTTAATACGTGTTGGCCCAATGAAACAAAGGGCAGTAAAAGAGTATTATCAATCGGTAGTGATGTTAATGTCTAATGTTTCGTGTTTGAGACTTCCACTAGATTTACCCGCGCGTGTTGCGCTCCATATTGCAATAGTCATATGATAGAGTTATACAACTCTATTATAATTGTTGTATCACACGTTCTCAAAACATGGATTTTTGGTTTTTGCTTTCTTCGCATGTATTGTGTAGTAATGATGACGTGGATGATCTTTAGTCACGATGATGTGGCTGTTTTTGTAAAATGTAAAACCGGTGGTTGAGGCCATGTCACGTAGAGGAGAAGTAGCCAAAAGAATTTTGAAGTGGTGCGCAGCACACGGATTGTGTTGGCACAACAATTGTGTTAACACAACAAGACACGCGGAGTTTGTTGAGATGCAAGTCGAGAACAGTTGAGAAAAATAAGGAGATAAACTGAGATAATAGAGACGACAGATTTTCTGTTCCGAGAAATCCGCTCTCGTGGCAGTTGTTGTGACAACGTGGACTGAGCAACGAGAAGTGTGAATAAGAAGGAGTCCATTTTTCTGTTGAGAAATATCCATTTTTTAGTCAACTAGACGTGGCTGCATAAATAGTTGAGTGAATCTAGGAAGCAGTTGAAAGAAAAGACCAAGTCAAACATGAAGGCCCTGAAATGTCGCAACAACAATGATGATCGCACTAACTGAAAAGAGAAAAATGAGGAAAAGCTGGTAGCTAGATTTAAGGAGAGACGTTGGAGACTTGGATGCTACTCCACTCCATAAATCAGTTGAGAAGTTTAAGGAGCTAGAGTCTATAAATAAGAGAGTTTCTCATATTTAACGTTGCACCATTTTAAGAGAGATTAATTCTTTGTTTAGTCTTTTACTCTCTTTGTTCTTTTGGATCTCATTTATAGATTATACATTTGAGATTGTGTTTTCGTAGAGTAGATTGATAGCTTAGCCAAGTTCATCTTTCTTTGTATTCCTATTCACTTTTCATTTTTAATAATATTTTTAGTCGTGAGACTCACTTGGGTAAATTAACTTAACCCACGCAAAAATACATACAATGTTCTTTATGTTTCTCTAATGTTGTGTCGATTGTTTCTACAACACAAAGAGTCTGGTAGAGTGATTTGTTTTGTTAAATGGAGAATCCGACTAGCTGTTGTCGAAGTTGTTGTTACAACATACACTCATACGGTTGAGATACACTTTCAAGTGGTATCAGAGCCTCCACTCGACACACTGAGTGAGGTCCTGACGAGTATCTCAACTGCTGCTTCAACATGGATCCTAATAGCATTGGAACGATCAGACCGCCTATTCTCGATGGATCAAATTACTCCTACTGGAAGATCAGAATACGGGCCCACATCAAGTCAATTGATAGGAGAGAATGGCTGTCCGTGGAAAAAGGATGGTCCCCTCCCAAGACCACAGATGCTCAAGGCGATGTTGTCCTAACACCTTCTGAGCAGTGGATAAGAGATCAAAATGACGCTGCCACATTTGATGACCTGTTAAATGCAATTTATTCTTGTGTTGATGTCAACATTTTCAAACTTATAAAAAATTGCGCCTGTGCTAAAGGTGCTTGGGATATTCTCCAAAAGCATTGTGAAGGCGACACAAGTATTAAGGAATCTCGCTTACGTATTCTTACCTCGAAATTGAAAACATGCGAATGGAAGAGGATGAGAATATTAGCGACTATACGAAGAGGATACTTAACATTGCTAATGAGTGTCAAGATCTTGGTGACCCTCTAAGTAACAAAGTACTTGTATCTAAGGCCTTGAGAACTCTACCGTCAAGGTTTGACATGAAGGTCACTGCTTTCGAAACATCTCAGAATGTTGCCGCAACAGAATTCATGGATCTCATGAATGCCTTCAAGAGATATGAGATGAACATGGAGGAGAAGGGAAATATTAGCAGGAAAAATACTGTTGCGTTCACAGCTGGCGCAACATCGAGCAACCAGAATTTGGAGATCAATGAAGTCAATGATGATGATGAACTCCAAGAGATCTACGTTGAAGATGATGTTGCCCTAGTCACAAGAAAGTTCAACACAATGGTGAGAAAGATGAATAGAGACAAGATGCATGCAAAGCCGAAGGAACAAACGTCATCAATGATTGAGCAGCAATCGGCAAGATGAATGGATGTTACTCCACCAAAGACAGCGAGGAAGATCTACCCAATCGAAAACTTCAAGTATAACCCCTATGATATTGATAATGTTCAATGTTGGGAATGCAAAGGGTATGGACATTATGCTGAACAATGTGCAAACACGCTGCGAAAGAGAGGAGAGTCCTACCAGGTGACTTTGAGTGATGATGAAGCTGAGCTCTTTGAAGAGATGGATAAATCTAGCAAAAATGTGTCGCACAATGTTACCACAACATTCCATACCATATTGGAGAGGTCTCTGTCTGTTGATGAAGATGTTGAGTCAACAAATTCGAACCAATCTCCAACAGGTATGATCATTGTTGGGAACCCCGCAATACTTGGTTTTGATGATGTTCTTAGTCCAGATTAGAAAAATGACTTGGTATGTAAATGATCTCATCCTATAGAAGTCATTCTGTTTTTCTACTCTTCGAAGACCAGATCACAAGCAGATTGAAGAAAGCAGATGATGAACCAGATGGTCACTCGATCTCTATCACCAGGACATTCAGAAGAGTCTACCTTGCTTTAGAGCATACCTTCTGAAGGACCAGATCGACCACTGACCAGATCGATATCAATCTGGTGTAACCAGATCGATGTTCAAGATTGAACCAGATGATACCAAGTCAACTATCAGTTAATTGGCAATCATATGCTTTGACCAGATTAACTGATGAAGAGTCTCAAACTCATTGCCACATCATTCGTGCTATCAAAGATGGAAGGAGAATCAATCAATATGCGAAAAAAGAAAATAGTACCTGTTAAAGATCTGCTTTCCATACTTACGAAAGATTCAGTCAAACTTTCCAAAGGCAAGAGGAGACAATTTAGGGATTCAATATCCTTGATTGGTAAATCACATTTACTCCAAACTAATCAAGTCCAACAGTTAGAATTTTAAAATTCTACACCTATAAATGCTTGAAACAAAGACTGGAAGAGGAATATATACAAGACTATTATCTACGATCAACAAGTTGTTACTCTGCCCAGAAATCATCTCATCCATCGAAGCATTCATTCGAGAAGATTTCTACTCACCAGATGGTGTTCTGAGCCGTTCGTGATCGAAATCACACCTCGATTCAAGTCTATCTTATCGAGAAGAAGGAATGAGATCTTTGCCAGCTAGTAGTTTTCTAGTGGATTAACGTGAAGAGATCCAGTTACAGTAGTTTTTTGTAAGTTGTAAAGGGACACGACCCTTATTCGTGCATAAGTTTCAAAACAGATTGTGTTTGAAACTTGTGGCACGTTCTCAGCGAGTATAAATAAGAAGAGTATCCTAGTAGTGGATATCTAATCCAGTTTGGATTGGACCGTGGTAGGGAGTTTCCCAAACCACGTAAACAACTGTGTTATTTACTTTCTGCATTTTAAATTTCAGTTGTTTTATTCACTAATCTGCACACTCATTCAAACTGCATTTTTAATAGATCTGCTAAATCTCTGAATAAGATTTCTAAAGGTTTTCTAATCAAGAGCACTGACTAAGTCCACCATATTCCGCACACAACACTCTGCTAGAAAACAAGATCACTCTTGATTTCTGCTTAAGTGTTATTCACTTGAGAGTTTCTGCCTGGACAGAATTAGATCGATTTGGTCTGTCACAACTAGCGATCTGGTTTCAAAAAGCTTAAATCTCTCTAAGTAATTAGTAATTAGTCAAGTAAACTGAAAAGTTTGTATTTGGTGTATTCCCCCCCCCCCCCCCACCACACCAAACCTTGCTCTTTCGGGACCAACAAGTGGTATAAGAGCAGTGGTTCATAGGACCATTGTTTCTATTTTCACAAGGGTGAAATCTTCGTGGTCAACTTGAATAGATCTAGGAAAATCTTTTTCATTCACGAGCATCCTATCTGTTATTATGGAATCATCTGTTGTTAGGGAATGTGAAGAATTCTCCATTCAAGGGTACAGAGAATGGAGTTTTAGAATCAAGATGTGTCTCAAAGCTCATCATTGTTTGATGTGGAAAGTGATAGAGGAAGGACCACTGGTGATTCAAGAAGAGAAGACTTGAATTACAGAAACTGGCCCAATTAAAGAATATGAGATTAATGATCCCAGAATGTATACTTCTAAAGAACGGCGTGAAGCAAATCTTGAAGATTTTGCCAAAGGAATCATCTCCAGCATGGTAAAAGGAGTGCATCTGGCTAATATCCAAGATCTTGACACATCCAAGGAGATGTGGGAAGCCTTGAGAGAACTAAGCCTAGGTTCTGAAGCAATGATCGAGAACAAGCTGTCTCTAGCGTGCAACAAGTTTGATGAATTCAAGATGAAGCCTGGAGAAAGCATCGAGCAAATGAAAAACAAGTTTATTGAAATGTTACTTGAAGTTTCTGCATTCAACAAAAACAAGTATACACAGAGAGAGAAGAACCTCAAAATCCTTATAGCACTACCACCAAGCTAAGAGATATACTCTGCTATGCAGCCACTATGTACTGATTTCAACGATCTGTCCGTTGAAGCATTATTTGATCATCTGGCTGTACACGAATGTAATATCAAGAGAATACATGGATCAGAATATTCTTCAAACAAGAAGAATGAAAGCAGTTCAAAGAGGGAGAAAGAAACCGCCTTCAAAGCGAAATGCAAAGCAGATGAACCAGTACTAACTACAGCACCAGAAGAAGAAGGTTACGATAAGCTACTCAAGGAATTTGCTATGATCGCCAAGAGGATGGACAAGATGGAAATCAGATCAAGAAAATATCGAAGGTTCTATAAAGATAACAAGGGTAGATATCAGAAGAACAAAGAACCAGAACGATCTGATGAAAAAGCTGACACAAAAAGTAATGGTAAAATCTTTAACTCTACTGATTATACATGTTATGGCTGTGGTAGAATAGGTCACTTCAAGACTGATTGTCCTGACTTGTCAAAAAGTCAAAGAGAAGAGCTAAGAGCTAAAAGAGATAGGAAACTCAAAGCTCAACGCAAGGCCATGATAGCTGAAGAAGACTCAAGCAGTTCAAGTCTTCTGTCTGATAGTTCATCAAATAATGATGAAGCATTCTATGTATAAGAAACAAATGAAGATTGTGATGAATGCTACATGGGATTGGACAACGGACTTGAACAGAACGAGGTAAATTCTCATGCTTCTATGTCTTCAAATAAACTTGTCTATGAGATGTTCAAAAGCTACACCAGCATAAAGAAGCTATTCTCTGAAGTCATAAAAGAAAATGACAAGCTGAATGAAACTGTGAAGTTCTTGAGTGAAGCAAACACCAAGTTCTCTACTCAAATAAATGGTCTTGGAGAACAGATCAAGACAAAAGATGCAGAAATATATTCACTCAATTCCAAGGTGAAAGATGTGATCAACAGAAAGGATGTAGCAGAAGAAAAATTGAAGAAAACCATGGAAAATATGAGCAAGATCAACAAAAGTCAAGAACGAGCTGAAATGATCATCAATATGCAATAAAAGGGAAGAGATGGCCTAGGATACAATGGAAAATCCAGTGAGACTCAGTTTGATGCTGAAAGAAAGAATATACCAGATCAAGTCAAGGATTTCAAGAACAAGAAAAGTCAACCCCAGAAGATGATGATAAAGGAAACAGGAGATAAGAGATACTATCAGGAGAAGGGTCAATCTGCTCACTATATGAAAATAGATAAAAATCAGAAGCAAAAGACAACTACCAAAACATCATCAACCAATAAGAAGATCGATTGAGATAATATTGAGAGAAATCATCCATCTGTCTACAAAGCTATATCAAGAACAAATGATGTTGGAAGAAGGATTACATGCTACATATGTGTTCCTAAAACTAAATTAATCTGAGTTCCCAAGGAAACATTTGCTACTAACCAAGCATCTACTTGTTGAAAGGGTAGCTAAAACTTCTTAATTGCAGGATCGAAGAACTGCAAGAAGAAGTAGAGTAGCAAAGGGAACAATCTGGATTATTGATAGTGGATGTTCAAAGCATATAACATGTGATAAGAACGATCTATCAAATTATGTGGAAAGAGAAGGACCAATGGTAACCTTTGGTTATAACTCAAAAAGCTACACCAGAGGCTATGGTAACATCACAATTGGCAAGACCACCATCACAAATGTATCATATGTTGAGGGTCTTAGTCATAATCTGTTTTCGGTTAGCCAGTTTTGTGCTAATGGAAACCAAATCGTTTTTATGCTAACAACTGTTTTGTGAAAAATAAGGAAGGAGATGAAACTCTCCTTACCGAAAAATTACAGGATAGATTGTATATTGTACAATGGGATAATCAGATCGAAACATGTCTGGTCACCAAGACAATATCAGACACAAGCTGGTTATGGCACAAATGACTAAGCCATCTTAATTTCATGTCAATCAATAAGATTACAAGAGAAAAGCTAGTCGAAGGACTGCCAGAACAAGTATACGATAAAGATCATATCTGTGAAGCGTGTCAAGCTGGGTAACAAGCCAGATCATATCTGAGAAGCAGGTGATGAGCAGGTTCACAACCAGATTAACAACAAGAAAACAAAAGGGATACTATTAGAAGACATTCTAATTGGGAATACAACAGAAGACAATGAGATTGATGTTCCACCTAATGCTGAGACAACCAGTTCACAGCAAGGGGGAATAGAACATATCGATCTGGACCAAACCAGACTGATCTCACCAGAAGGTAGTGAACTAGTGGAAGAAGGTAATAATGAACAATCTCAAGATCAACCTGAAGAATCCAGAGATATCAACAGCTGGAACAATAATCAAGAGATTGAGGTTGAAGAAGGAGAAGTGAACCATTTTCAAGCATCTTCAACAGCACACCCTAAATTTGAGGACCCAACAGAAGAACCTAAGCCTGAGATATCATAAGAAGAGATGTCCAGCAGAAGGAGGTGGATACAAGAACATCACCCTCCAGAACAGATTGTTGGGAACCCATCAGATCGCGTGAGGACCAGAAGAATGCATGGAGAAAATGCACTTCTAAGTTGTTATCTATCTCGTGTTGAACCATCTGATGCTTATGAAGCACTACAAGATGCAGACTAAGTTATTGCTATGCAAGAAGAACTCAATGAGTTTAAAAGAAACCAAGTCTGGTATCTTGTAGATAGACCAAGACACTAGGGAGTAATAGGTGTCAAATGGGTATTTAAGAATAAGAGAGATGAAAATGGTGAAGTCGTCAGAAACAAAGCTAGACTAGTTGCTAAAGGATACAGTCAACAAGAAGGCATTGATTTTGATGAGACGTTCACACCAGTTGCCCGATTGGAAGCAATCAGACTGTTTCTAGCATATGCAGCATACAAGAGATTCAAAGTGTACCAGATGGATGTCAAGAGTGCATTCCTAAATGGAATACTTGAAGAAGAAGTGTATGTTGAACAACCACCCGGTTTTGAAGACGAAAATCTAGACCAGAAGGTATACAGATTAGCTAGAGCTGTATATGGTTTGAAACAAGCACCGAGAGCGTGGTATGAAACGCTATCAACATTCTTGCTGGAATCATGATTCAGAAGAGGTTCTGTTGACAAGACTTTGTTTATAATCAAAGTCAAAGAACATATCCTTTTAGTTCAGATATACGTTGATGATATCATATTTGGATCACAATCTGCTTATCTATGTGATAAATTTGCTGAACTAATGAAGAATAAATATCAAATATCCATGATGGACGAAATGAATTTCTTTTTAGGTTTGCAGGTGAAGCAGTTACCAGATGGTATCTTTGTCAATCAAACAAAGTATGTCAACGATCTGATCACAAAATTTAGAGTCAAAGATAGTAAACTTGTCAAGATTCCAATGCAGACCAATGGGAAGATAGGTCCCGATCCAAAAGGAAAACCAGCAAATATAACTCAATATAGGGGTATCATTGGCTCTCTACTATACTTAACTGCTAGTCGACCTGACATTACCTTTGCAGTTGAAGTATGTGCTAGATACCAGACCAACCCTAAGGAGTCTCATATGGAAGCTGTCAAAAAGATACTTAGATATCTTAAAGGAATAGCACACATTGGATTATGATATCCATGTGAGGACAATTTTGAGTTAACCGGCTATTCTGATTCAGATTATGCTTGATGCAAACTGGACATAAAGTCTACTTCTGGAATGTGTCAGTTTCTTAGAAACAAGTTGATATCTTGGTTTTCAAAGAAACAAACATCTGTTGCTACATCAACAACTGAGGCAGAGTACATGGCCGTTGGAAGTTGTTGTGCACAAATACTGTGGTTGAAGCAGCAACTAAAAGACTACGAGATCGATGTGAAGAAGATACCTATATTCTATGATAGCTCAAGTGCCATCGCTATAACACAGAATCCAGTACTCCATACAAGATGCAAGCATGTTGATGTGAGACATCATTTTATTCGAGATCATGTGGAGAGGAAACATGTCCAGATCGAGAAGATACACACAGATGTACAACGTGCTGATATCTTGACAAAAGCTCTACCAGAAGAGAGATTCAAGATGCTATGTGGAAAGCTAGGTTTGCTAAACCTGGATGAAAGAACCAAGTCAATACCAGATTGACATAACCAGAACATGGAGTAGAATAATGCAAAACAGAAGCACTAGCTTTGATAACCAGATCATTGCATCACAGATGAGAGTATGACGCAAAATGCAAACCAAATTGTTGGTCCTGAAAGAGCAAGGTTTGGTGTATGGGGGGGGGGGGTGAATACACCAAATACAAACTTTTCAGTTTACTTGGTTAATTAATAGAGAGTTTAAGCTATTCTTAAGTAAGAAATTGCTCGGCAGATGACTAACCAGATTGATCAGCAGATCGATACCAGATTAGTCCAAACAGATGGCTCTCTAGTGTAGACACTTAGACAATAATAAGAGTGATCTTATTACTTTCTAAGTATTGTGTGTGCGGATATAAGGTGGATTTAGTTAATGCTCTTGTTTAGAAAACCTTAAGGATTAATCAGATCGTTAAGCAGATTGATTGAGATGCAGATTATATGATAGTGCAGAATGTTAGAACAATGAACAACTAAAAGTAAATGTGCAGAAATATAAAGAACACAGTTGTTTAACGTGGTTCGGGAAATCCCTACGTCCACGATCTGGTCAAAACTAGACCAGATTATCCACTACTAGGATACTCTGCTTCTTTATACTCGTGGAGAACGAGTCACAAGTATCAATCAAAGCTAGAGAGATACTTATGCACGAAGTAAGGGTTGTGTCCCTTTACAACATATTACCTCTAAGTTACCACTAGAAATCTACTAGCTAGCAGGGTGATCTCCTTCCTCTCGATAAGACAGACTTGAATCGAGGTTGAGTTGGTGTGATTTAGAATCACAGGTAGTTTGAAGCTCTTAGTCTGGCTCACAGATTGATTGCTTGAGAGTATGTTATCAATGTAGCTTGCGCATTTTTCTTCCAGACCTTGAACTTCATATATATAGGAATTGAATTTAAAATTCTAGCCGTTTGTTGATTGGCGTGAGATTGATCGAATATTGCCAATCAATGATATCCATCATATCTGTTCTTGCCTTGTAGAAACGTTGACTCAATCCTCTAAGTATGGAAAGCAGATCGCTAACGGTTACTTTCCTTCATTGTGTCAATCGTAGATTCTCTTCCCAATCCCTATTGGATGGACTTCAATCTTGACGTGGCAGGAGGATATGATGTGTAGGATGATGTCAGCAGGTGGTTTGATGACTCTATCGATCTGGTTCTTGGCTGTGGACATCGATCTGGTTGGTGATCTGGTTGACAGCAGATCGATTTCTTCTTCGTGAAAAGTCTTGATCTTCATCTTATGCTATTATGGAAATGACTTCTATAGGAATAATTCATTTACATGCTAAGTCATCTCCTAATCTTTTCTCTATCATAATTCACTTTATATGAGTGATCTGTTAACACGTAGAACAGTTTAACTCCAAAAAAGAACTAAGTGTGTTTCGAGAGATCATCATCAAAACTAAAATACTTTAGGGTTCCCAACACAAATTGACAAGAAGCAGAATGTAAAAGCAGAATGATGCACAAGAGATGACTGAATATGATGAGATACAACCATGCCACGTGGAAATTAATTTTCCAATAAATGGTTACTTAGTCAAGGGGGAATTTGGAAATTAGAAGCATCTCTGACTCTAATTACTGCCCTAACTATGGTCTATAAAGCTATTTTCTGACATAGATTTGCTAAATCTTCCATAATCATGATGATTAGCACACCTTTGGAAACTGTGATAGAGAAAATCTCTGCGAGAAAAGGAATAAGGAAAGTTGCAGTGGATAAGAAGATTTACACGCTCCATCCTACAACCCTAGGATCTAGCGCGTGTATCAAACACAACACAAGGCGGAAAAATGGAAAGCTGAAGCGAGAAAACCGAAAAAGGGAGATTCTCATCCAACCTTAAAATTCTTATCGCTTTAATCTAAGCCGTTGATTGTTTTCTTATATATATATGTGTCGTACGTGCATTAAATTGTTCACATTACACTTCTATTGCACTGAGCACTACTCTCTTAAGCACTTAAGAATTCCCTGATTTCTTTCTCTCTCGCAAGCTTTTCTCAAAATTTCATTGATCATGGCACCTCAAACTTCTTTGTTTCAACATGTTGCTGAGGTTCAGAAGTTTCTTTCCCCTGAACCATTCGCCGTTTTTGGAACCCATGGATTTCGCAAATTGGAGGAGATTTTTGTCATGATTAAGCGCTGTAAAGATTTATTTAAGATATCTATGGCGATTTTATTATGATTTACATCTGGAAATATATATATATATATATATATATATATTCTACTATATCGTATTTTATTTATTGGTACTGATTTGGTTATATATATATATTCTCTGTGTGTGGATAGCTGTTTGATATTCATTCTTGTGCCGTCCATATTTTCTTAATATGTCTTATATAATGTTCACATGACTGATGATTCTATGTTATATACTGGAATATTTATTATGAATAAGATTCCACAATATTGTCACCTCTCACCCTAAGATGTACTTAGCGAAGCAAGCTGCTACTTTTTACTTGATGTGGCATGATGAGAAAGAGGGCAACGAGGCAAACGTACTGATGCCCATTGGAGACAAGACAAGCAAGACCACCTACAATGTCCTGGTTATGATCAACCAGGCATATCGGCTGAAAGATGAAGGGATAACCTTGGATGAGATCACTCACGATCAACTCCAGGACGTGGTAGAGATGGTGATGGTGATACCCATAGCATACACTGGGAGAATGTTCCACAGATCTTTACTCCAACCTGGCTATAAGCTGATGTTCGAGCTTGTTCAAAGGATCTTTCTCACTCACAGTGGTTCTTATGATCAAGTCACTCCAGAAAAGTTCAGAATCCTCACTGTTGTTGCTCTAAAAGTCAACTGGAGTAGAATCCTGTTTGACTTGCTGGCAAAGGAGGCCAAATTGGTGAAATATACAAAAGATAACAGATGGCACGGTGTCTCTGTTGAAGTTAGGAGGAACCTGAGGCACTCTACCAAGATCAGCTTCATGGTGGAGAAGTTCTTCAAACAGTAGGTTTGGGAGGACGCCACAGAATTCAACACTCATCTCACTATCCCCAAAGACCAGCATCAGATTGAGATGTCCTTGGGACTCACTCCAGCATTATTCAACAAAGTCACAGATGAAGTGCATCACACTGCACTTCTGGAGATGGGTAGTTCCAACCCCATCTGGAGTCCACCAGCCAGGACTGTTGAAAAGCAGAAAGAAAAGACATCCAAGGAGAAGGTGTAGAAAGAAAAAGCAGCACGCAAACCACCTACCAAAAGAGGAAGTTCTGTTGATACTGATACCTCAACATCCCACCAGCCTAAGCAGAAGAGGCGCCGATAAAGGAAGGTTCAGGATTCTCCACCACCCACTGAAGAAATCCCAGAAGACACAGCTGACATACCACAACTAGAACTAGAATTGACTCAACCAGAACGAGTCAGTCCAGAACAAGCTGAGGAAGCACAACAACCAGAACACCCCATTCTTCCACAGGCTGAGGAGCCCATATTTATGGAACCAGAATCTAGTTATAATCCAACTCTGGAGAAGGATTTCTCTCCCGCCAGAACAGTTACACCCTCACCAGAAAGAATGCAAAGGATAAATGAGGAAGAAGAAGAGGAAGTAGAGTCAGCAGATGAGGAAGAAGAAAAGAAACGCCAAGCAAAAGGCGTAATCAATTTACTGGAAAGTGAAGCAGATCACTCAGTGCTGCAAGGCATTCATTTACTACCAGAAAGTCTGGGAAAAACGAAGATAGTCAAATTCTACTTGCTGGTCAAGGGCAGCGAGTACTATATTTTTGACGCTCTGCTCCAGAACAGATCGATGGAGGAGCTGAAGAAGGAGGAATCCACTCTACTAAGCTTACTACAAGCAGGCACTATCAGTGAAGTGCGAGCAGAATACAACTCACTCATCCTTGCGCTGATGAAGCATGAGGCCAGACTGCTAAAGATTGATTTGAAGTCATTTTATGCTGATAAAATGGACTTCTATTCCAGTGTACCAGATGGAGAAGCTGATAAGGATGTGCGCATGGAAGGCTAAGAAGAGACTCAGAAGGAACCATCCACGAGTCAACCAGATCAATCTCTACCAGAACAACACCCACCTCAAGAGACAGCCCAGCCCAAGAAACGGAAGAAGAAACCAACAGTTATTCATCTAGATCCAGTAGATGAGGAACCCACTGGCCAATACATCGATGGAGAACCCACTAACGAGCTGTATACACCAGGGGTAGCCCAGAAGTTGAAGAAGAATGTCACCTTGTTGGGAACCCCACAAATATTCTAAAGTTTTGATGATGTTCTCATAAAAACACACTTGGTATTATTCATGTTCTGTATCATTTCTTTTTGGTTCTTATAGACCAGATAGTCGAAACCGGTTCAAACAGAAAGATGGAAGATGTCTCAAACAAACATGCTGAACAAGCAAGTCTCAGACAGAAAGCTGAAGTAAAACAACTTTGACAGAAAG
>JAPKLX010000214.1:0-51592 GCA_026898415.1 Leonotis leonurus
TGATCACTAGCTGTTTCAACCTTTGTTTTACTCTCTGTTGAACCCTTCAACCATACACTGGAGTTATGGAGCACTCACTGTGATTTCTTCTTCTGTTTTAAACAGCTCACTGTCCTTTGATCTAAAAAGCACAGCTCGCTGTTTGGCGTGGTCTTCGCTGTCTGAGTGCTTGTTGTTGATTCCACTCGCTGTTTGATCCCTTCTGTTGATAAGCAGCTAGCTGCTGATTCACTCGCTGCTATTTACTCGCTGTTGAAGTCTTTGCTTTGAGCACTCGCTGTTTTCTCTTCTTTCACACTTCTCACAGCTTGCTGTAGATTTACTTGCTGTTGAAGTCTAGCTTTTTAATAAATCTGAGTCAAGTTGTACCATTTAAGCAGCTCGCTGTTGAACACGCTGTCTGCCTTCTTTCATCATGATTGTTTCTTTCTTTCTAAGTACAGCTAAGATAATATGAATAGATAGTGCATTCATAGTCTATCTGTTCATTTTTACAAATATTAAAACTAAGATCTTAACAGGTAGATCACAAGTAAAATATGACAGCTGCCTGTCCTATAACTAAGAACTGAAACCAATTCTAATTAAGAATCTAGCAGTGAAACACAAGAATACTTATAATTAAATGTGTCCAGGAAAGCTTATCAAGAATAATACAGATAGTAAGAACTATACGATCTGCTTCTTTTATATGTTAGCTTATTCCTTAACAGATGACATTAATTACAAGTTTTAAGAAATCATGTTTTTTAACTAAGTGTTGTTTCGAATAACATTATCAAAACAATATAAACTTGTGGGGTTCCCAACAGGTATTTATGCTTAGATAGACTTTTCAGAATGGTTAAGTGTAAGGACAAATCGATGTAAGACAGATCGTGTCCATATGAGTCATCTGTGTTCTCAATTGTAGATCAACTAACTTGTAAGATCAAGTTGAGTTAATGACTTGTGTCATAGAGCTTGATTTTATTTTGTCTATCTATCATAAAGGAGATCAACCAGTAAGGCCAGATTAAATTTACTATCTGCACTATAAGTTATGTAGCCGGTTAAGTCAAAATGTGAGAACGGATCAATGTAACGATATGTTTATAGGACTAACCTGATCTATCTAGACTTAGTTTTTATAGCATCTAATTTATCACACAGCATGCCAGCATTCTTACCAAGAAGTAGATCGAGGGACAGATCGATGAGAAACCACTACATGCTGAAATTAACGTTGTATCAAACAAGTTGACCTCGACCTAGAGGAACTAACCGCAATGAAGCAGATCGATAGAAAGATTGATTAACAAATCGATGGACAGGTCGATAAGAAGACCAGAAGCAGCGCGATAGAATCAACCTTGTATCAAACAGGTTGACATCAAGCTGCGTAAGTAGATATACAAGGAACAACTCGTTACAAACGACCTGTGTTTAGTAGGTCGATCAACAACTACTCAAACAAGTTGCATAGCTAGATGGACAACAAGTTGTGTAAGAAGAAGTTTAATACAAACGATCTGTGTATAACTGATCGATCAACAGATCGATAACAAATTGATATGCTATTCATGGGGAGACAACTCAATGTTTATTGGATACAACCTGCTTACCTACAGATTGTTTTAATCCACCTGTTCCTATGAGGTCCAAACGAGCTGCTCATCCCAGTTGGAGGAAGCTAGAATCTACCTAAATTGATAAGCATACCTGTCATATGCCATGTCAACATCCCGTAAGACAAACTCCAAAGGCTAGACATACAGTCAGCAGCCAATGGTCAAAAGAGCATCTAATGCTTACTGCAAAAGTTGCAAAGACTTCCAACGGCTATAATTCAAATATGCCTATAAATATTTCAAGTCTTCTTCAGAAATGGTGTTCGTGATATTACCCAGAAAAAGCTTCAATGCCACAAGATTCTCTCTCCAGTTTTCCATAGATTTATTCAACACTAGATATAGATTTTATAGATTCTTAAGTGTTGTAACTTAGAGAGAAATCACCATAATTCTGAAGATAAACCTGCTAGAACTTATCTTAGATTTGAGCCTTCAAAGCCCAAAGTTCTAGTTTCCTCCATAGCCAAATGCTTGGAGGAAGAACGATTACAAAACCGAACTCAGATCTCGTACTCGACGAGTTTAAATAAGAGAATTGTAATCTCGTACTCAGCGAGAATAAAGAAGCGAGTTTTGGCTCGTACTCAACGAGGATAAATAATCGATGGATCCAAAGTTAAGGGATTCATCGATTGTGGACGTAGGGGGTTTCCCGAACCACGTTAAATATTGTGTGTTCTCTTATATTTTGCATTGCATTGCTTTGATTCTTTGTTTATCACTCACAACCGAGCTTATCTAATTAAGCGAGCTGTGCATCTTGAATCAATCTCTAAAAGAACATTCGATATAAACAAAATATATTTTCTAAGTGTAAGAACCGCCAACAACATTCACACAGCTTCCGCACACAATCTATGGTTGGACAGATCGCTTGGTATGCTCCATCTAGCTGCCAGTCCATCTGCTACTTGACAGATTATTCACGCATTGTATTGAGAACATACTTGAGCAGCTGGATCTCTCTCTACATCAGAGGAGATCGACTGCTATTTCAAGCGAGCTGTTTCTCAATTTATAGGAAAAAAGCAACGTAGCAAAACTTATAAAAGTATAAAATATTTAGAAATATTAACTTAATTTAATTGGTTCAATATCTCAATCTCTATTTGAGCTAAATTATACACAAATTTATTATTTTCATATATATAGTTTCTATATTGATAAAGTTTACTAAATTTTCAAATGGGGAATAAACCAATTGTCAGTTTATTCATATTTAGATTATTCTATTAATTTATTATCAACAAAATAAACATGAAACTATTAAGCTATGAAATAAAAAAGATATGAAAATATTTATTATATAATTTGATTTAATTATATTTAGATTATTCAATTTTTTGTTTGGAAATTAAATTTCTTAATAAAAAATTAAATTATGTATTTAAAATTTTAATTATTTAACAATTTTACATTGATCAAATAATATTTTTAGAGAAAATATAAATATTATTTTTTCGCTTGTAATTTCATATAAATCAAATAAATTTTTTAATAAAATTATAATTATTATTTGTCCATCTTATTAATTGGACATATTAAATTATGATGTAGAACATATATCTACAGTAAAAGTGGGATAGAAATTTGTAATAAATATTAAAATGAATAATGAATAAAATTGAAATCTTGAATAATAAATTGTGGTCCTGCCGCATCCTCACATATATTACTGTCTTTTTCATCCCTTCATCAAAAGTGTGGTCTTTTTTTATTTATAATTTTATTTTTATTTTTACAATTTTAACTTCATAAACAAATATTTTTGTAGATCTATTTTATTTTTATTTTTACAATTTTAACTTCATAAACAAATATTTTTGTAGATCTATTTATCACTCAAAATGTATATCCAACATTGTTTTTACCATCTTACGCTCCTCGCATCTAATAGCTAGTTTTGATGGACGAATGGGGTGTGATCGAAATTAACAAACTTACTTTCTATTAGTTGATAGTAATATGATTGGATTTCATACATTAATTATAGAGCAGCTCGGGCGAAGGCCGATGCTGCTTCGCCGGAGATGGGGATTCGAACTTAAGTAAGGCGAGGGAGACGCGGTCTCATGCGTGAGGAAGAAGAGGCACGCAGCGTGATCACATGAATTATTAATTATTTTCTATTCGGCAATTTATTATTATTATTATTTGTAAATTTTGTTATTGGGTCTAGTACCAACGAACTTATTTGTGGGCTTAGAGTTAATTATTAATATTTATAGATAATTGTTAGAGTCTAGGATTATGAACTTTGATTATTAGTGACAGTTCCGAGTTCTCATTTTAAATTTCATAATTTATGTGATCACGTCTCACGTGAGACGTGATCAAAGCCGAGCTCGCACATATTTTTGTAATATTTAAATACTTGAACAGTGATAAAAAGATATCATATCATTATTATAAAGCACAACTATTACATATGTAGGATAAAATGGAATGGGAAATTAATGACATTATTGCAAGATGATAGGCGCTGCCGATGCTACGAAATAAGAAAATAAAATAAAATAGCAACGAAACATAAAACCAATCAACTCTCACACAAAACCCAGAAACAAAAACAATAGAGAAAAAGTTGCAGTGAAGAGATCAAAGATCAGGAAGGTTTGCTTATACTTAAGCACATTGAAAGCCTTTTGGAACCTTCTTGCCGCAGTAGTTCAAAAGCAAGCTAAGTGAGACTGGAATGTTAAGGTTAATTCCCAAAACATTGGCCTTAATGGCAGTGCAGAGGCACACTGCGGCCTCGAGATCGACCAAACCCTCGATGAGAGAGCAGCATGGGGTTTTCGGAGGTGTTCCCACAACAAGATGCACCAAGTCATTAAGTAAATTAGCACAAACTCCCAATTTTAAGGTGTCTTTAGGGCACTTTCCCTTCGAGGGTTTGTGGCCGTGGTGGGCTGGGGTAGGGGTTTTCGGTGTCGGAGTCGAGGCCGGAGGGCATGGGACACTGGTTGAGCTCACTAATGTGAAGAAGAGAATGTTGAAGACAAGCAAAAGAGCTGCTCTTGAAGCCATTTTATTTTGGAGTGTGGTGAATGCTGAGTGTTTTGCTTGAGAGCTATATGGTGTAGGAAACTGTTGTAGTTTTATTGGGGTTTTATAGGTGAAACATTTGGATTTATTAAATCTTTCTTGAATTATGAGGAGCTATGCATGTGCTTTAGACATACACTAGATGAAAAATATTAATATTTGTGATAGAATGTTATGTGATGTGCATTTTAAAACTGATCAATATATTTTGTATTCTGGATGGGGAAATGACAAAAATCTATATATATGTGTGTATATACATATATTTATCACAACCGACATGCAAAAGTGATTAGTCGTAAAAGTAAAATTATTTTATTTTACCTTGACGATAAATTATTCATTTTATGCAATTGTGTTCAGTCCCTTTATTTTAAATAGGACGAGTTACAGCATTAATATCTATTGCTAGTTTAATACACTCACATAAACAATCTTCTAAAAATATTTATTAGTCTTTATTACTTTTCACGTTGGGAAATAATAAAGTTTTCTATACATAATCAATCATGCATAATTAATATTTCTTTGAAAATTGAAATATTTCATAAATATATATCCTGATATTGAATTTTTATCTAACTCTAAAATTTCATTAAAAGTGTCATCACGTGTAAAAGAATAATTACATACCGTTGTAAAAAATAAAAAATAAAAATAAATTTTATAAAATTAAAAATATATATATATATATATATGTATGAATTGGATCAAATGAGAATACTTATCTAGGTGGGAACTAAGAACTCATCTACACTTTTAATTTAGTATAATCAATAGTTAATAATTAACCAATATTTTTAATTATTTTAAATACAATAAGAATATAAATAGAAAAAGATAAAAACCATGACTGTGACCTTATCTTATTTTTTGGGATTTAAAATCTTTTATTTAGGCAATGTTTGATAGATAAGATATGATAGGATAAGATTAAATTATCTTATTAAATTATGTGTTTGGTAGTAAATATGATAAACACGTCGGCCCGATATTAAACATTGAGCCCGTGTCAAAATCACTAATTTACCTTACATTTTAATCCTAAGGAGGTGGTGAAATTAAAATAATTTTGATACACCATATAAATTTAATCTTATCATGTTATATCCTATCATGACTACCAAACATGACCTTATGGTAAAGTTAAAAGTTAAAGGTCATTAATTTATTCATTTTGATCGTCAACTCCAATCAATTTTCAATTTTTTAATTATTAGTTTATGATATTATCATAATGTCATATACATTTATATTTTATTATATATTTATTTTACGGAAGGAAAATTAAGTATGCATTATAGTACAGATCTACAATAACTATAATGCATTAAATGAAGTATTAAAGTGCACAATGATAATAATTTGGATGTATTAATTAAGACTCGAAAAAGAAAGTTATATATTAGTATTACTTTCTTAATTAATTATACTAATTTGTTTTAATTATACTAATATGTTCACCACTTAAATCCTAATTAACAAACGAGGTAAACCTTAATTTGGATCAATAACTCTCCTTGTTGATAGTTAAAATTATTTTTTTTATAAATGATAATTATTCTCTAATTATATTTTTGTTAAGTTTGAATAAGATTTTATACTTTTAATTATAATGTTAATTAGGACATTAATTAAAATTTTAATTAGACAATTAGATCTTCTAATGTTTTAGATATCATATGATGATGCATCATATATTTGATTACATTCAATATCATAGCTAACATGGCATATTAATTGAAATAATGTAGTGTATTGGTAAAAGTACTCTCATGTATATTCGATTGATATAAAAAATTTGAGATGATCAAATTCCAACAATGCATCAATTATATAATGCATATATAAAGTTATTGCAATGAGTTAAGATTAAAATAATAATAATACTTTCTTAACTAATGAATCTACGACAATATTTTTTTCATGATTTGATTTTTTATAAATTTTAATTTGTAGCTTTATTTAATGAACTTACTTTTTTTTAGAGATTTGAAGAATGTCTTTCACCTACATTTATAATATTTAATTTAATTTTAACATGTTAAGATTATAATACATTACATTTACATATATAATTTAGGTGTCATATTTATTTGGTCAATTTTATTTAATTTCATGATTTGTGGTGGTTCCATATAATACTTAGATATTTTATAATAATGTTGTTAATTTTACCCTCAACTGATTAATTAAAAGTAAAAACTAATTAAAAGTAATAAATATGCAAAAAAATCAAACCTTTAATTTAGTAATGATCAATGGCCTAAAATTATTTATAGTTCTCACCTAATAAATTGTTCTCATTAGAACTTTCCCATATATATATATAAACGAGTTCTCATAAGGATTAGTTCTCGTAAGAACTCATTCCCCTCTCTCTCTCTCTCTTTATATATATATATATATATAAAAGAACTAATTCTTATAACAGAACTAAGAATCAATCTCCACCATTGTTTTTATGTAAATGTATGGTTTAGATTCAATTAAGAATTCTTTCAATATATTGACGTTTTACAATAGTTAAAAGGAAAAGGACATATTATTCAAAATTTATTTCACGCCATAATATACTCCATTAATTACACGGACAATTAATTGGTGTGAATCCCTCAACCAATAGTTTCGGATGAAAAAATGAGAGGCACATCACCACATAGCTAGTCATGTCGTAAATAATCTAGCATTATTATAAAATAATTGATGCTTATTAATTTAATCATGCTTGCTTTATACATTAATTTTCAAGTTTCTCATGTAAATTTTTTTTTTTTCACGTGTTTCATGCAAAACTAATTTTCAAAATAAGAATACTTGTTTTTTTCATTAATTCTTATGCTTTTAAATATAAGGCTACATGCTTTTTTCATTAATTCTTATGCTTTTAAATACAGGGATACGTGCTCTATGTATTGTAAACCTTAAATTGGAAAAGTAACCCTTATTTGTGAATCTGTGATTAATAAAAAGTAATTGGGAACTATGTGATCATGATTTTTTTATATGCTTTGGACGTGATTTTTTTAATTCCTTTTACAGATCATGCTCTTAATTAATTTATTATTATCTATACTGGTTAGTCAATAAATCCTAGGAAAATAATAAATAATTTTATGCTTTTATTCTTTATAAAAATATTTTCATGTGTTTATGCTTTATTATAAATATTTTAATGTTTTTTTATGAATTAAATTGTGCTTTTTATGTCATATATATATTATATCACTGACAAAATCTCTAAAATGTCGTAAAACTAGAAAATAAAATTATCAAATGCCTCACTTAAATCATGATTTAACTTTTTATTTTTGCTGAATTAATTTAAAATTAGTAAAATAAAATGAAGAAGCAAGAACTAATGAAACCTCTAATCAAATAAAGAATAATAAATAAATGTGTTTTAATAAGCAAGTAATTGCATGATTTATGTAAGGTAAGAGATTGAATTATTTGTAATATAACCATATTATCCTCACTTACATAATTAGTCGATAATTATATATAGAATACACTATTAATGATATGATAGCCTTAGATCTTATGAAATGAAAGAACAAGATTAATTCCTAATTGTCATATAAGATGTGGGCCTCATTTGAACTCTTTCTTCGCTCTCTCTCTATATATATTAAAATTTGATAACGAAAAATTAAATAATACATAAAAATGAAATAGCGAAATCAGACCGTCCGTGGTCAACTATATAAGTAGTGTCGAGGCTTTGGTTACTTTGCTTTTTTTTTTCACTCTTTCTATTTATTTATTTACCTTCTAGAGACAGAAAAAATAAGAGTCAAAATATTGCAAAAATTCTTCAAGCATGAAAGTTAAATCAAAACATTTTTTATGTTTGAGTATTTTAATATATTTATTTTTATTTTTATTTAATGAGAATAAATTTTTATTATTGGTATGTAATTTATTTTTCTATTCATTATTTATTGCAAACAATTTTGTTTTCTACATTGTACTTTATGGGGATGTTTGATTTAGTGGATATGATAGATTAGATTGATAGGATAAGGATGATGAGATTATTTGGATTATATAATCATGTGTTTTGTTTGATTGATTATAATGTTTGATAAATTATGTGATTATAATTAAAATATAGAAAAATACCTAAATTGCCCTTTATAGAGATATGTTGGGTGTGTGTTTACTTGTATTTTTGTAAATAACAAAATTGATGAGGATAATTTTGTAAGTTTACATTTTGAA
This sequence comes from Leonotis leonurus, assembly GCA_026898415.1. NCBI lineage: Eukaryota > Viridiplantae > Streptophyta > Magnoliopsida > Lamiales > Lamiaceae > Leonotis > Leonotis leonurus. The sequence continues at coordinate 8,886 of JAPKLX010000214.1, forward strand.
ATGATGCTTGATTATTAATCAAGTATAATCAAGTCAAGTTTGGGTTGATTAATAATCAAGGAATTCCTTTATTATATGCGGGCCGAAATCTATCCCGGGCCAAATCAAGCAAACCAAACACTTAATAATGTTTGATTATTTTATCAATCACACATAAACAATGCTAATCAAGCAAACCAAACACCCCCTTAGTGGTGAATAGATGATCAATGAAGGTAATATATTCGGTCTTGTAGAATAAACTTCACAGAACAAGCAATTTTCTATTCATTATTTATTGCAAATAATTTTATCGTCCACACGATAGTCAGACTGTAGGTGAGGGAAATAGGTAGAAGTTTTCATAGGTCGGATCTGTTCGACTGCCTGGAGTGGATTGTTGCACATTGTTGACGATTCATATCGTCTCTCCTCAAGCGGTGGACTAGCTAAGGAGAAAGGTATATTAATTCCTCTAACTTATTTCTCCTTATCTGCAGTATTTGTGTTTAGAATTGCATGATTTAACTAAAATATTAGACATGAGGATCTTGCGAATCGCGAGCCCCAAATTCGGGTTCCTTCAACTAGTCCCACTGACTGGAATGGAGGGACACCCTGCCACTGAGTTTTCAATTCCCTGTTGCAACTTGTCTTGCTCGAGAGACTACCGATCATTATATCACCAAGGGTTTGATCAAGTTATATTTAAATCTTCAAGAAAGGTTTATTCTCATGCACAATTTGGATTTATTTCAATAGAGAAATATCCATTATAATTTATATTCCACCTTGCATAAATGGAGGTGGTGTTAGAAAGCTAATTTGTAATATCAATCATTTTATTTCTAGACGAGCAAGTGTGAGATTGAAGATTTTTTATGTCTTTAATCTGCTCAGGTTGTTTTTCCCGATACTTGTATCAACTATTTTAATCATTAGAATGTTGATTTTGTAGTGTTAGACTAGATTATTTTATTGTACATGCTACTCCAATTCATACATAAGTTTAATGTTGTAGCAACATTGTAAATTATGTATGTTTCAAATAATTTCTTTGTCAAGAAACCACACAAATTATTTGATGAATGTTACTTTAAATATTGTAATATTATTTTTGTGAGTGTACAGCCGTGCATGTGTTGAAAAATTAATGTTAGACGCTTTTACTATTTCGGAACTACAGTTTGTGCAACATATTCCAAGAGATGTTTCAACAAAGAAAGACAATCTATTCCAGCTAACGAATCTTTTATACATGGTAATTTTTCTTATTCATTATCATGGTCGTTTGGAAATTCGCGGGAGACGTTTGCTGGAGATATCCGATGATTTATTACCTTCCAAGAAGATATATTTGGAAATCAAGATATGCAATATCCAAATTATCTTGGAAGGAAGCTGCTTCCATAAAGGTTTTTCGTCTACACCCTATATATATAGGCCATGGACGATTGCTACACTTGAACCTCTCGAGCATATATTCATATTCACCATACATCAGAGTTATAGCCAGTAGTACGCTTACTGTGTGATTATCTGAGCTATTGGTTCCTGTGTTTGTTTCCGCTGCATATACACATGAGCGAAGACCACATTCAGCACGTTTAGTGAAAATTTTTTTTATCATTAGAGTGTGATCATTGTAATTGAGTATTTTATAAACTCAATGGGATAATCCTATGGACTTGCGGGTACTAGGGTTGGTTAGTTTAGGGAGAAACTAACTTCAATCACTAGGAGAAGAGCGTTGGAGAGTGAAGAGATTTCTTAAGGAGTGGGTAGTCTTTAGAGAGTAAAAGGTCATTTGTAACTCGAGGTTCTTGAATAGTGGATTGATTATTATTGGCGTGGCCCCCCAGACGTAGGTGGTGAGCACCAAACTAGGTTATCAATTTTGTGTGTCATTTTCTTTCTGTGTCTAAGTGTGTGTCTCGTCTCATGAACTGCCTCATTATTACTTTATGACGCGGGGTAGACAAATCTTCAATTGGTATCAGAGCAGATCACCTATCATACTGGTGTTTGATCCTAGTGGACGTCTATCCTTCTCAAGTGTGATGTTGATGTTGGTGAGATGATGATTGCCATGGAACGAGCTATTATTTTGGAAGGGCTCGATTATGTTCTCAATAAGCTCGGATTCAGGGGTAGCCATGTTGGAGCAGCCTATTTATTATTCGTTGGATGCATGCAAAGCTTTTATTGAAAGAGAGTCTTGATTATTATTCTTATGCGATTATTTCAACAAGAGGATGTTTCATAGTGTCTCCTTTTTTTTTTGAAGTTGTTGTTTTGTCTACATAAAATGTCATAGGGGGAGATTCTGAGTGCACAACCGTGCATGTGTTGGCAAATTTATGTTACACTCCTTTAATATCTCGGAACTACAGTTCGTGCAACCTGTTCCAAGAGATGTTTCAAGAAAGAGAGACAATCCCTCCCAGCTGGCGAATCTTTTATACATGGTAATTTTTCTTATTCATTATCATGGTCGTTTGGAAATTCGTGGGAGACGTTTGCTGGAGATATCCGACGATTTATTACCTTCCAAGAAGATATATTTAAGATACACCAAGAAGATATATATGGAAATCAAGATATGTAAGATCCAAATTACTGTTCCAACTTATTTTAAACTGTCAGTACGTGGCATTGTTTAGACCAGACCCACTGTCCGATAAAATTGCTCGCCAATATACTTCCAATTTGAATTATTAAATTGCTCGCAAGAGTACGAGTTCGCTGTATATTAATAAGTTGACCTAAGTCGTATTCTCAAGGAAGGCTAAGCAGGGCTTTATCTATGTTGCAGAACAGAAAGTAATTAAAAAGAAGGGTTTTGGATTTTTAATCTAATTAATCTATCTAGGCGAATTAAATTAAAGGATTTAAAATACGAATTACCTAGACGAAAATTAATAAAGCAATTAAATCCTAAATCTAAGAACGAAGAATTAAAGAAACTGAATTTAAACATGCCTTGAATTGATTAATTAACATGATTGAAATATATATATTACTGGATTGGAAATTAATCAATAACAGAGCAAAAAGAAAATAAATCATAAAGCAATAAAGAAAGCAGTAAAAGAACTCACGAATTGAAAGGAAAGATAATGCATTAAAGTACTCCGGGTTTGAATCATGAATGAATCAACAACGATTTTGAAGAACGAACAAGAAATAAAAAATCTAGACTAACAGTGTTTTCTCCCGTGGTCTAAACCATAAACTAGAAGTATAAAAACGAGAAGTGTAGAAGAATATCCATTTGAAAAATCACGCGTGGAGCTTTAAATAGGAGAAGAAAATCCGTCGGGCAAGCGAGCGCTAGGGGGTAGCTCTCGCTAGCTTGACTCTCTGATCTTTCTTCCAGCGCCAAGGGGTAGCGCTCGCTAGGAGGTAGCGAGCGCTACCCCTACGTTCTGTCTTGGAGATTTTCCAGGGGCTAGCGGTCGCTAGGGGGTAGCGACCGCTAGCCCCTAGTTCTGTCCGTCTTGGATTTCTAAGGGGTAGTGAGCGCTAGGGGGTAGCGCTTGCTACCCCCACGCTCTTTTGTGGGAAAATTCCATGGGGGTAGTGAGCGCTAGGGGTTAGTGACCGCTACCCCCTTGTTCTTCTTAAGAGACCTAGTGATCACTAGGGGGTAGTGATCACTACCCCTATGGAATATCTTCACTCCTTCTTTTTCACGCCTTTTCGTCTCGTTTCTCTTTTTGAGTCTCGCTACTCCGTTTTTGTCGATCATAACCTACAATGCATCATATAGAAGACCAAATCATCAATCCGAACAACAATAATCAACATTATGAATCTAAAATGCGAGAGAAACGAGACCAAAAATGGATAAAACAACCTCCCCACATACAACACCTTGCTTGTCCTCAAGCAAGTCTAAGCTCAACAAAATACGGAGATTTCAAAACAAGAAGCAAGTTTAATTATGCAACAACAATCAAATTCATCACGAGTTCACAGAAGGGATAATAAGACTATACATCAATCACTATTATGTGTTTCCCTCGAAGGTGCAACTTCAATCCGATCAAACTAGTAACATATGCAAATTTGGCTTTTCAATTACTTACAAGCTAGACTTTGGATTTTTATCATAAGAAACTCAAAAGATTAAGAGCCAAAACGTATAGAATTTTCAGCGATATATAGAACATTGGTCACTAGGTGTGATCATCGGACAAACTGAGTATCCTAGTGTGGTTTCCCATACCCATTCCTCGAATTCAAAATTTTCTTCGATTTCATAGAGGAAGAGGGGTAGAGTTCTTATCATCTATTCAAATTTTAAAGGCCATTCGAGCCAAATTTTCGGAAAGAGTGGGTTATATGGCCAAAAGTCACGAGATATGAACATTTAGGGTCCATTTGGTAGGAAGGATAGGATATGAGGGTATAGGATTAAAATAATATGGTGGGTTAGGATATAAGGGGTTAATCTTAATATTGTGTTCCATTTGGTAGACAAGATAAGTGGGTAGATAAAAATAATCTCTTGTTTGGTTGGAAGGTTTATAATCTAGTTTAGGTTGTCATATTATTATTTTGTCCTTGTTCCTTAAAAATATTTACAGAATTGCCACTCCATCTCTAAAATAGAGAAATCTGAAAATTCACTCATCTTCTTCACGTAATCAGCGTTTCAAACAAAAAGGATGGTACCACCTGAATGCCGACGCCTCCACCACCTCCAAGAAGCTTAGGCAAAACCAGTGTTTCCAAGAATTTGCCCACAATAAAAGTTCCCAACCAAAGGAGCTTTCTCAGTACTTCACTACCTGAAAGAATGGCACATGAAAATGCCTCGCCAAATATCTAGCAGTGATCAATGGATGTTCATAATTCTTTTTCATGTTCAAATTCAATTAGTCATTGTTTTAATGTGGGTGATGTAATCTTTCATTTATATATACGTGTGTTCTGAGATTTAGAATTCAACCACAAGAATGTGAATTCTATTATCTGTCATTCGTTTAAATTTCCTGAAAGCCAAATGCAAACAAACCTCAAAGACGCAGAGAAAGACAGGAAAAAGGAAGCTCCGAATAGAATTGGAGACACCATAAAATTTCCAAAATTAGTAGTCAACAGACCACTCTTTTAGTATTTAACATTCAATGAATCTCCACAAACTATACAATAAACCGATCTACAACTGTATAAGGTTACAGATAGTTTACATTTCCTTGCTAAAAAACAAAAGCTAGAAAAATCAAGTTTATGATCTTGCATCTTTGGTCCAACGCTTCAATATATATCGGCTAGGAACTATCTTTATATTTCTATAATCTAGCACTTTCAGAACATGGCTACACAAAATTCCTGCAGACTCAAACTTCATACAACTGCAAGCAACTGAATCATCTTCTAAACTGTATAAAACAGTGTGATTGCAAGCCTCACCATATGTACTGACTTTATACTCAATTGTGGACACTGCATCTAGGCATTGGTTGATCACAATGTTCTGACAACTTTCATATTCTTGGTGGAACGCTTTAAAGATGATGGGCGTGTATACCTCCCTTACATTCTTCAGCATTATCACGTCTCCCATTAATCTTGGCACGTGCTGACTCATATCATAGTTAGTTTCCAATTCTTTGTAGCGCCAGTCGTTTACCACCCTCCCAAAGTGCTTGACAAACTTGAGAATATTTTAGGCAAATTCAAACAACAACGACTTGTAAATGCATCCTACCGGGAAAAAAAATTCACCCTCAGGACAAAACTAGGTGGAACCGATAACAATACACCTCAAGTTGTAAACAAGGAGTATAGTTCTTTCATTTGCATCCACACGAAAAATCAGCGGTGAAAGATAATTGGGAACAGCCCCCATCTTACCACACTCTTACAATTGATGTTGTAAATCAGCCAAATTTAATAGAGAAATACAGTTCGGTTCACTCAAACAATAGGGATTAAACAACTCACCACTCATTACAGCAAACCCTACTCTGTCAATTAATCCACCGAAAAACAACAAAAATTAGGTAAAGGATTGTTCCTTTACTGTTCTTCAAAAACAGATTGCAATAGCTATAATTTCCAAACATGGAGGTCATTCCACCTCTGTCGAATAAATTTTCAAATTGTTCTAAATTTCCAGCCATGGTAGTCAATTCACGTCTGTGGACAGGGATATCGATTGAGGAAAATTTGCTAGGTTTTTAAATGGGTCAAAAACTGCGCAAACCTGGGATTTGGATGCTCCGAGCTAGGAGCAGCTATCGACTTCTTCGATTTGGCTTCGTGTGGTTGGATTGGAAATCGCCAGCTTTCCCTCAAGTCGCCTTCGTCGTTTTCTCACCTTCACCAAACAGAAAGTTTTTAGAAAATGAGAAGGGTAAAATTGTAATCTTTTATTTTCCCTTCTATTACTATTGGGCTAGGACTAAACTAATACCACCTCTCCCTTGGGTTTGCAAACTTTGTATAACTTGGCAAAATGACTGGGCCGAGTTTAGAGTGACGGGCCACTCAAACTTCCACACATGCTACCAAATGATAGATTAGCCCAGATTAATTCTGCCCAACCTGCTTCAACTAGGCTACCAAATGGAGCCTTAGAGGTTATCTAAAGTGCTCTCGTGTGGTTTCCCATGCTCATGGTTTCCAGAGGAGCAAAAGCCTCCCAACTCAATCTCTCAATTAACAAAATAAGAATTATTAACATCTAAGTTTAGCCATCAAGCGATCTTATACCAAATGCACACGTTACAAGCTATCACATCAATCATCACAAAATCGAGTGCCCCACGACAATTATAATCAAAATGTAAAGCTTATTACGCAATCATAAACTCACAATGTCCATTCAAGTTATCAAGCACAATCAACATGTATCTCATCAAAATCGATCACTAATCCTATTAAAACTCCAACATGCAAGAGGACAAACAAAGTACACAACTACATACTTCTAAAATTACGCCGCATGCTATAGATAAAATCCTACCTACCCCCTCATGAAAGAAATAAGCAATGTCCCCATTGCTACAATAAAAACAAAAGAGAGGAAATGAACTACCCATTTCGGGTTGATGCGGCGGTGGTGAAAGCACAAGTAATTGTAAAGTGTTAGACCTGCAAAAGAAACACCAAAAGAAACAAAAACAACAACAATAAGGAAATAACTAAAAGACTTAACCTGGACACATGCAAACAGAAAAAAAAGAAGGAAAATCGTACTAAACGGAAGTGAGAAGTCACTGCTGATCCGGCGGCGGCGGATGTGGATCATCATAGAACGCCCAGCTCGACCACTGAGTATTTAGTTCGGCAATCCGGCAGTTGTTCTCGACAACCTGCTGCTCTATCCTCCGCTGACTCGCCATCATCGAGGTGTTGTACCCTCCAAAATCACGGTAGAAAGTACGAGTCGTGGAGGGTGAATAACGTCGAATGGGGTGCGTTGGAAATTTTGCCGAAAAGTAGCGGCGGCGGCAGCGAGTAGGTGGCATCTGGCGGTGGTGGAAAGAGTTTCCGGTAGGTGGAGATGGGTGGTTGTGGAATGCGGTGAGAGAGAGGTGGATGGAAAAATTAAGGGGGGAAAAGTGGAGATGATGAATTTTGATGAAGGTTTTGGAAGGGGTGTGCGTCGTGGGACCGGGAAGAAAAGGGGAAGAAGAAATTTGTGAGAAGATTTGCGTGGAGGACGAGAGAGAGAGAGAGACGTAGGATAAAAGATGGATATGTGTGATTTCGTAGAAGGTGCCGGTTTCTAGGTAGACCGAGCTGAGGGCTAGTGAATGCTCCTACTTCGACGTCCGATCTGAAACTCTCCTCCAAGCTTTCTGATCCTTTGAATGCTTCTTCCACACTGGAATCCTGCACAACAGATGTCTCGGCCAAAGTATCAACAGCATCAATAAATGCACAATCTTCAATGGAACTAACAGAGGTCATAGCCTTTTGCTTATGCACAGAAAACGAAACTGACTCTCTTAACACTGACATCTTAATATTACCATTCTTAACATCAATCAAAGTGTTAGTAGTTGCCATAAAAGGTCTACCTAGCAATAATGTGTGATCACGCCCATTCTCATGCACATCACCGATCTCAAGGATAACAAAATCCATAGGCACAATCAAACCACCTACACTAACAAGAATGTTCTCAATAATACCTCTAGGATATCTAACAGAATGATCAGCTAACTGTAAACTCATGCGTGTAGGTTCCAATTCACCTAAATCTAATTCCTTAAAAATCGAGTAAGGCATAAGATTAATACCTGCACCTAAATCGAGCATACCTGTCACAGTCTTACCATTTCCTAGAGCGATAGGGATGACGAAACTACCTGGATCTCGCAGCTTTTGTGGAAGAGGCTGCTGCATGATAGAACTGGCTACCTCGGACACCATGACGGACTCGTCGTCTGCAAATCTCCTCTTCTTGGAGGCAAGCTCCTTGAAGAACTTGAGATAGGAAGGAACATTTCGAATGACCTTCAATAGGGGCAGATTCACATGCACTTGAGAGAGCATTTCGTAGAAGTCTTTGAATTGTTGTTCCAGCTTCTCATTCCTCAGTCTGCTCGGGAAGGGGATTGGTGTCTTGTACGGGTTGGTCGCCTTGTGCAACTGAATAGCTGGCTGCTCCGGCTCCTTCTCTTTTTCTTTCCCTTTCTTCTCCGCCACTTTCTTTCTCAGCTTCCGGAAGCTCCACTTTGTTATCCACGTGCTTGCCACTACGTAGAACAGTAATAGCTTGCATCTGGTGTGGTGCTTGTCCTTGTCCCGGTATCCTTCCTGTTTGTACCTGCTGCTGCACCTGATTCATGGATCCAGATATTTGCCCCACTTGACTCTCGAAGCGTTTGATAGTGGCCTCTTGCGCCTCCTGAGCCAGTTTACTCTCTTGCATGAAGGCCGCAAACAGATGGGAATTGTGGCTGGAACTGTGGTCCCGGCTGCTGAAACTGAGGCGGCGGCGGCTGCTGGTAAGGAGGTGGCGGCTGCTGATAAGGAGGTGGCAGCTGCTGATAAGGTGGAGGCGATGGATAATACCCTGACTGAGGTGGGTAATAAGGCTGCTATGGATAATACCCCTGCTGAGGTTGGTAGTACTGCTGTGGAGGTGCTCGTTGGGGAGGAAAGTTTGATCCTTGGCCCTGATTCGGCCCCTTCCACGTGGAGCTGTTTTGCGCTCTCCATCCCGAAGTCTGCTGTGGATGCTGCTCGAATGGCGGGTGCGGCTGGAAGCCTTGTGCAGCATAGACTTCTGCCTCTCCTTCATAAGTCATCTCCGCCATTCTAGTGCAGTGATTCTCGTCATGAGTGAGATCACCACATATCGGGCACGGCTTAGATGTCGGCTCATGTTTGGTTACTGCGGAGGCCTTGCTCATCTTCAACTCTTGCAATTCTCGCATCATATCGGCCATCTGCTTCTTGAGGTCTGGGCTGACTCCGATCTCTCGGACTTCCACTCTCTTGGATCGTGAGATTTTCTGCTGCGAATTAGTGGCTAGCGTCTCGAAAATCTCAATTGCTTCATCGGCAGTCTTCTCAGATATGTTACCTCCAGCCACTGTATCCACCATGAACTGATAGGTGTGCTGCTATCCATTGTAGAAGATTTGCCAGAGGAGTTCCGGTACAATCTAATGGTGCGGGCAATGCTGCTGGAGCTCTCTGAATCTATCAAGGGCTTCGTGAAAAGGCTCCTCAGGTTCCTGAGCAAACTGCATGATTTGGAGTCGGATTTGCTGCGTCTTATGATTCAGATAATACTTAAGCAGAAACGTAGTACTCACCGCCTTCCAATTAGGTAATGATCTTGCTGGAAGGGAGAGATACCATGACTTTGCCCTATCCTTGAGTGAATAGGGGAAGCATTTCCTAAGCAGCTCATCCTCAGTGATGGTCTGGAGTGGAATGGATTGAACAGCTGTGCAGAACTCCCTGATGAATAGGAGTGCATCTTCATTCGGTAAACCATAGAATGAGGGAAGCAGGTTGATGTGATTGTGCTTCAGCTCATAATTTCTCCCCGCAGCAGAGAGTACGATAGCGGATGCAGTGATGCCATATGTCGGCCTGGCAAAGTCTCCGAGTTTTCTAGGGGCTTCGTCTTCCTCGGCCATTATCACTAGTTGTTCTTCGAATAACGTGGCGAGGTTGACAACGTCCTTAGATTGCTCCTCAAGTACGGCTTCTCTTCTATTGATGTTGTCAACGTAGGGTATCAACTCTTGTCTCAAGCTTCGGCGACCTAGAATGCACAAACCAAAAGAAGATCAAACGCACCTTGCGGGAGCAAAGAAATAAACAAAATAAAAAAAATAAAAATAAAATAAAATGCAAAAAAAATAAATGTCTAAAGCCTTCCCCGGCAACGGCCCCAAAATTTTATTCCAACTTATTTTAAACTGTCATTACGTGGTATTGTTTAGACTAGACCCACTGTACGATAAAATTGCTCGCCAATATACTTCCGATAAAGGGACTCAGTATCGGGCACGAAGAATATTTCCAGCCAATATACTTCCAATTTGAATTATTAAATTGCTCGCAAGAGTACGAGTTCGTTGTATATTAATAAGTTGATCTAAGTCGTATTCTCAAGGAAGGCTAAGCAGGGCTTTATCTATGTTGCAGAACAGGAAGCAATTAAAAAGAAGGGTTTTGGATTTTTAATCTAAGTAATCTATCTAGGCGAATTAAATTAAAGGATTTAAAATACGAATTACCTAGGCGAAAATTAATAAAGCAATTAAATCCTAAATCTAAGAACGAAGAATTAAAGAAACTGAATTTAAACATGTCTTGAATTGATTAATTAACATGATTGAAATATATATATTACTGGATTGGAAATTAATCAATAACAGAGCAAAAAGAAAATAAATCATAAAGCAATAAAGAAAGCAGTAAAAGAACTCACGAATTGAAAGGAAAGATAATGCATTAAAGTACTCCGGGTTTGAATCACGAACGAATCCACAACGAATTTGAAGAACGAACAAGAAATAAAAAATCTAGACTAACAGTGTTTTCTCCCGTGGTCTAAACCATAAACTAGAAGTATAAAAACGTGAAGTGTAGAAGAGTATCCATTTGAAAAACCACGCGTGGAGGTTTAAATAGGAGAAGAAAATCCGTCGGGCTAGCGAGGCTAGGGGATAGCGCTCGCTAGCTTGACTATCTGATCTTTCTTCCAGCGCCAAGGGGTAGCGCTCGCTAGGGGGTAGCGAGCGCTACCCCAACGTTCTGTCTTGGAGATTTTCCAGGGGCCAGCGGTCGCTAGGGGGTAGCGACCGCTAGCCCCTAGTTCTGTCCGTCTTGGATTTCTAGGGGGTAGTGAGCGTTAGGGGGTAACGCTCGCTACCCCCACGCTCTGTTGTGGGAAAATTCCATGGGGGTATTGAGCGCTAGGGGGTAATGACCGCTACCCCCTTGTTCTTCTTAAGAGACCTAGTGATCACTAGGGGGTAGTGATCACTACCCCTATGGAATATCTTCACTCCTTCTTTTTCACGTCTTTTCGTCTCATTTCTCTTTTCGAGTCTTGCTACTCCGTTTTTGTCGATCATAACCTACAATGCATCATATAGAAGACCAAAGCATCAATCCGAACAACAATAATCAACATTATGAATCTAAAATGCGAGAGAAACGAGACCAAAAATGGATAAAACAATTACCTTGGAAGGAAGTTGATGCCATAAGGGTTTTTCGTCTACACCCTATATATACAGGCCATGTTCGACTGCTACACTTAAACCTCTCGAGCCTATATTCATATTCACCATACATGAGATTTCCAGCCAGTAGTACGTTTACTGTGTGATTATCTGAGCAATTGGTTCCTGTGTTTGTTTCCACTGCATATACGCACGAGCGAAGACCATATTCAGCACGTTCAGTGAGAGTGTTTTTTCATCATTAGAGTGTGATCTTTGTAATTGAGTATTTTATAAACTTAAGAGGATAATCCTAGGGACTTGCGGGTACTAGGGTTGGTTAGTCTAGGGAGAGGCAAACTTCAATTACTAGGAGAAGAGCTTTGGAGAGTGAAGGTGTTTCTTAAGGCTTGAGTAGTCCTTAGAGAATAAAAGGTCCTTTGTAACTCGATGTTTTTGAATAGTGTATTGATTTTTATTGGGCGTGGCCTCCCAGATGTAGATGTGAGCAACAAACTGAGTTATCAATTTTGTGTGTCATTTTCTTTCTGTATCTAAACGTGTGTCTCGTCTCACAAACTGTCTTACTATTACTTTATAATGCGGGGTAGACGAATCTTCAATTTTTCTAACATCACCCATGTTATTCATTAGTAATACTTAATTCTTTAATTTATATTTATAAAAGTGTCGGACAAGCTAAATGATTGATAGAATTAGTGTTAGTTGTGGTGTAAATGTAACACAATATCTTATATAACTGATGATATTAGTTCTCATATGATGTTACTCTAATTTTGCAGTGTGAATAAACTTATATTCATAGATTTAAGTTATTTCTATAAAAGATCTTAAGAATTTACAACATTGTGAATAAATCAGATGAATACTACTGTCTTTAAATTTCTAGTTCTAAATCTAACCACTTCATAATCTAAGAAGATAGATTATTAATAAACCCCTAAAGATCCCGTGAATGATTTTTCTTGGATACACATTTGCGGGATCACAAGGGATTTAAGCAATATCATGACATGATTATTCCTTTTCCAACTATTCCCTCTGCACCTTAAAATAAATTAATTTGTTTATAAAAATAGTAAAAGCTAAAAGCTAATAATTTAAAAATTGTGAATTATATTATATTTTATATTTTACGCCATTCTTAACTTATCCATTTAAAAGAAAAAAGTTAACTTTAACGCGACGAATAGTATTAATTACTCCCTCCATTCTACTATTTCCGTCCTCTTTTATATTGAGAGGGATGTATTATTTTAATAAAAGATGATAGAAATAGTGGGACGGAGGGAGTATTAATTAATAAGGGCTGCTCTAATTCATTGATTACCACCTAAACATTCTAATCACGGGTTTTGTTTCATATTCCACAAAAACCAAAGGATCAGTTCATGCCATTGTACGACAACAATAAATTATTCTACATTTCAAGAAAATCCAAAATGACTGTACTAGTATGAATGTATTTATGTACAGTATATTATTGCTTGCTTATATGCAAATGTTATTTTAATAACGTGTTTACATTAAAATTAACCTCAATTTGTCATGTCGGCAAGAGCTTACTTATTTTTTAATACACCGAAAACATTTATATTAATAATTCATTATTTTTTATTGATAAATTATTACTCAATTTCATTTAAAATTCGTTTTAAAAAATTAATTTAAAATTTATTATATAATGAGTGTCATATTAATCTCAATTAAATTAATATCATTAATTAATTATACATATTAAGTGGATGTTTATTTAAAAAATAAAGTAAATTATTGGATAATATTTTTTGTGCTCGGACAAAATGTACAATAATTCAGTGGTGCAGAATAAATATTTTACATGTTGTGCACTATTTTACCATAGTTCAGTTTGTTGCGTTTTATTTTAAACATAGATGTAGATGAGTAAAATAATTGTAACTTGAACAGATGGTTCCCTACTATCAATTTATAAACACTCTTTATTTAGAATTTTTTAACCCTAACTTTATATTCTCTCTTAAATTATATACAATTTTTATTTATACTAATAAAATTACATTTTAACTCATAATATTATTGTAGTAATATATATCTATTAAGGTGGTTATAAGAAGTAACGGTTTAGGAATTGGAACCATCTTGGACAATCTGAACCATTAACCGTCTAATTTTGATTTAGTTACAATTTCAAAATAATAGAATTGAGAGTCGGTGATTTAGTTACGATTTTAATTAATCATAACCGTAGTTGTAATCGTAACCGTAATTGTGATCTACATAACTTTTAACTTTTTATTACTATCAGTCGGTGTTGTCCTTTGTTAGAAATTGACCTCTATGTTCACAATATACATTAACACCACCAATTGAACTCATGTGTAGTATCTTTTGTCGATCTGAATCTAGTTATTGATAGAATTCGTATGAAGGACTTATAAATGCGCATGATCTGCAGGTTTAATTAATTGAATAAATAATTAATTCTTAAGCTTTTAATACACATAGGTATTTTAAGGAGAAACAAGAACGAAAATTAGAGCGTAGAATACTTTATGATTTTCGAAAATTAGAGAATAATTCTCTAAGGGGGCGCCGATTTTCAGTGTGGGAGGAGAGAGAAATCGGTTCATGCTATTTACTCATTTTAAAGATATTTTGGACTAGCTTAGAGTTTCTAATGTGAATAGATAAACTCCCAAATAATAGAATTAATATCCCACTTTTATCTCTCCACAATTCCATCTATTATTCAAATATAAATTTGAATAATTTAAAATTAATTTCAACTTGATCAAATCCACAACTTAATTAAATTAATTTACAAGTCACTTTATTCACAATGTTGTAAATTCTTAAAAAAATATCACAATTAACAATGTTGTAAATTCTTAAGATCTTTTATAGAAATAACTTAAATCTATGAATATAAGTTTATTCATACTGCAAAATTAGAGTAACATCATATGAGAACTAATATCATCAGTTATATAAAATTACGATTTATTCACTTTATTCACAAGTCACTTGTAAATTAATTTAATTATGATTTATTCACAATGATGATATTAATTCCATCTATTATTCAAATATAAATTTGAATAATTTAAAATTAATTTCGACTTGATCAAATCCACAACTTAATTAAATTAATTTACAAGTCATTTTTAGGTCCAATTGAATTTAATTAATTTTTTCGTCTGACTTAGAATTAAATTAATTAATTCAAATTAATTTAACCTCAAATTAATTACCTATGAAAATGCAATAAATTGTAATTCTATTATTGAAAAAAAAATTACCTCGATTTAAGTGAGAAATTGGGTTATAAATTGAAGTGAAACTAAACTTGAATAAAATAATAATTTGAGTGGGTTGTCATAAAACTTAATGAAATAAATAAATTGATATTCATATGCTTACTGTCGACTTTGGTGTACAAACTCGGAAATGACTCCAAAAATATGATGATTAGTTTATTTTGAGTACTATTCAGTTTTCGAAGATAAATTTTAAAATATTTAACTCTATTGAATACAAGTAACACTAATTTATATAAAACTATAGCAATTATGTGATCATAAATAACTTTCAAAATCATAATTTTTTACTTAAATCGATATTTATCAAAAATTTTAATAAATAACATATTGTGCATCTCGCGGGTAAGACATTATTAGTTTGTGCATCGTGATATCGAAAATGTTTATTTTTACATTTTAGTTTGTAGCATTAGTTTTTTGGTATAATAATTATGATTTTTTCTCTCTCACAAAATGATATGATTGTTGTTTTTATTCTTTTTATTTTTAATAAATAAAATTTCACTCTTTTATATTGTACATCGCACATATACGACGCTACTATAATAGACAACAGACACATTGTGTGTGGTCTTTGATTTAATAGACAACAGACAATGTCTGTAATATAATAGACCACAGGTGGCCGACTATGATCTTTAACCGTCCTTGAATAGACAACACTTTTATTAAGCAGTCAGTTTTGTAATAGACCGCAGGTCTAGCATGTGGTCTATAATCGCTTTTTATGTAAATTAATGTAATTTAATTTTTTTAGAAAATAATTAAATAACTATCAACGCAAACCCGGTCCGTTAATTATAGAAAAAGAAAAGAAAAGATGCACAATATCAACACCTACCCATGGAAATAGATGTAAAAGAAAAAGAGACCCAGACGCTTGGATTATTGAGGAAAATAATATTTCGATAAATAATAATCACATAAGCATAGCCTTAACTTGTAGTCTAATCAATTGCAAAAGAATAAACTCCAAACAAAATATGACAAACAAGCACCCACCAAAAAATCACGAAAACAAAGAACCAAGTTGCCTATGCATTGAATGAATATCCACACACGAGTCTTATAACTAACTTCATTTCAACCATACATTCCACTTCAAAATTAAAATTCCTTGTTAATTTATTTATTAGTATAATATTTACTAAGTTATTTAATTAGTGTTAAATTTAACCGTAATAGTAAACTAATATGGTTCCCTAGTAATAATTTTCATAATAATTTATTATTAAAATTTTTATAATAAAAGTACTATATATTATTTTAAAATTTTATTATGATTTGTGGCTTATTTGTACATGAGCTAGTTTCATATAATACACTATTTTGTTTTTATAAAAAGAATAAAAACATCTAAAATATGAAAGAGTAATTAATATTAATTCGAATATAACTTACGTGTTATAGATTTATTGTTATTTTTTATTAAAATGAATATAAAACATGTATGTTATTATATAGATACTAAAATTGTGATATTTAAGATTTTATTGAGTTTCAATATTACACACTTAAAAAGATTGCTTGTAAGTATATAAATGTATTCAATGTAAACTGCAACTCTTGAAAATTATGGAAAAGAAAAATTGTTGTTATTAAATTTACTTTTATATGTATTAGTATAATATTATATATTATACATGTGCAATGTTGACGGGGCTCAGTCTATTTCACCCGATCAAAATAAATTTATATTTTCCTATCCTCGTATTAGGTTCCGCTAGTGGCAAGTAAATGATTGATCCCATAAGGAGTTGGTCAAGTTCTCTATCTCAGTATCACTTTTGAGGTTTGTAACTTAGATCTTACCTTCAGGAAGAAAGTAACCAACATTCAAAAATGTAAATGCTGAAAATAAATAACTTAAATGAAAACAAAAAAGTAATCAATAGAGAAAGTACATTGACTTGGGATTCACTCGTTGGGTTTAACTTGTGTCTTGATCATTTGTTCAAGATTTTTCACTGTGTGCGCATATCATTCATTAAAGATAAATGTGAACTAGAGTTTTCCTCTAGCTCCATATAAATAAGGTGGCCCCCTTTTTTATTCATCACGTGCCACCCTAGCCCTACCCAAAATATCCTTTTGTTCCAAAAGATGAAAGATGCCCAATCCCTTACCCCTCTTGCCCAGACTCTCACCCAAGATAAATCTAATCAAATATACCCAACTGGACTCAAGGGCATAATCCACCGGTACTCCACGCTTCTCAGGTACCTCATCAAATGAACCTTCCATCCACAAACGCCCACTGCAGGCACTTTGAATGCGATGGAGGGACACCCTACCATCGTGTTTCTAGTTCACAGCTTCAACCTGCTTTGCCCGAGATATTACGGGTCTAATAACACCCCAAGTTTGGTCAAGTTATATAGTAATCTGAGCTATTTCTGTATAAACATGCAAACACATTTATGAGTTCATTCAGACCTCTCAAGACCACAAGCTTCGACTTAACTCATCATACTCAAGCCAAGAAAATAAAATTAGCCACGCATAATTAACGGAAATATCACAAATAAAATGAAAAAAAATATACTTGGATTAATGTGCAAAATTTGGAAATCAAAATTACTTCTTGGCAGAACCAACCCTGATCAAGGCCGTAAATGCATAAATGGAAATTAAAAGTGCTTGTAGGACTTGTTTGTTTCATCTCAATCAAAAAGTTACTGGAGAAGTATTATCTTGTCTTAAGAATCCAGAATGCTCGACGAAGAACGAGTAACATCCAGATGGAAGTCGGGGAATCAGTATATGATTATTGGAACAAGTTCAGGCGAATGCTAGAAAATATCCACTACACAACATATTTGATTAGGACTTGATTTTCACGCACGCTTTTCTCTAAGTCTAGTAAAATCGGGAAACATGACCAATGAAAGGAATAAACGACGAGTATGATAATGAATAACGCAAATGAGTATTCCTTCAATAACATAAGTCAAGAATTCACCTCCTGAATTCGGAAATAGATATGTTCAGAGTCATAAGCTCATTACATAACATAACTAAGTTAAGGAGTTTAAATCTCAATTTATTACATAACGGTCTAGCAGCGAAATGTAAGATCGAATAGACGAAATCCTACGTGTATGAAAACACGTAGAACCCCCAAGATTTAGCTACTAGGAGACCGACAAAAAGCCCAACGTAGCACCCCATCTCCTTCGTTTCTCAACCTGCACGTTTAGAAATACATGCAGGGCTGAGTACAAATTGTACTCAGTACACACGTGGCAAAATCGCACACATACATATATAACTGTCAAGCCATTTCAAGTGAATCATAGGGATTTTGTCTCTAAAGCACCTATGTTCACAAAAGCATTTCTTTGAAAAAGTTCTAAGTTTGACTGCAATCCTAGTTCTTTGTAATCAACCATATCTGAACGTTCTTTGTGTCGGGAAAGTGGCCACTTCCCTCAGACACCCGACCGGTCAACATCTAAATGACTCACAGTCCTATGTACACTAGTCCGAGTAGTATATCTAATCTATTGGGACCCGAATTCTATTATAAATATATATAACAGATTGGCATCATACGGAAATCAAAATATTTATGGCAAGACAGTGCTTTGAAAAATATCTCATTTCATTTTGAAGACATGCACACATATTTTTATAGAGTGAGAAAAGCCTACTTGAATAGTCTTGACTGACGATAGCTTCGTTCTCAAGACGCGGATCCGACTTCTCGTCGAAACCTTTAAATAAATCTCAAGTGAGATACCTTTGTTAAGTATATCTAATACTTCTAAATGCAAGGAACATTATACGTTATCACTTCGAGGGTTATTCTCGGGTCTTTAAAACTCGACTATTATACGAGTCTAGGGTTTGCCTTTCTAGAGGCATCGTTTAATGATTTCTAAATTGGGCTAAGGTTGAGAAGCTTACTATACCCAAATAATTAATTATTTGGTAAAATAGATAAAGAAATTTCTAAATTAATATCTTGATCTTTAAATCAAGATCAATAATTTCTAATTAGGCTAAATAAATATCCATTATCATACTATAAGCACAATCTATAATTTAATCATTTCTTATGATTAAATTCTAATTTATCAACTAAATTCTAATTAATCAATTATATCCTAACTAATAAATTAAATAATCTAGTTTAGTATTAAAATTCTATTCTTGGACTTAGCCCAAATAACTTAAGTCTCGATCTATTAAAATGTTAACTAGTCCATTTAGGACTAATTAATTGGTTCTCAACCCATTGGCCAATTTAATGAGTCCACTCTTTTAATTAGTGTAACTCAATATTTAACTAGGTCAGGCCCGTATATTAAATCACCGGCCCAATAATTTAGTAGCCAATCAGTTTCATTTGTTAGGCCCAAGAAAAAAAAATTCCAGCCCGTGAACTCAGCCCAGATTCAAGATGATTCCAATTCTAGTACTACCATAATTCACTGTATTCTTTTCCCCACGCCAGACACAACACACGCCTCTATCTTCCTCCTGCCCCTCGTCTCTTTCTCCGAGTCTCACCCTTTGCGAATCCCAGCCGATTCCTCCCTTCTTTTCTATCGACACCGCTGCTCCTCCTCAGTCTGCTTTCAACTCTTTCTCCGCTTCAGCAGTGAGGTAGTAACGGCTCATTCCCCTTCCCCGACTCTCTACCTCTCCTTCTCGGCGTGCACCCGAAGGCAGACCGCTTAGAAACGGCGCTTTCACTCCCAGCTACACCACCGCCTCCAGTCCTCCTACAGGTAATGGTCTCCTTTTTCCTCTCCTCTTCATCTCCTTTATCTACCACATTCCTATCTTCTTCTTCTTCTTTTTTTGTGATTTTAATTAGAGTATTAGGTGTGATTTGGAATTTCAGATTAACTTAGATCCTTACTGACTGGATTTGTCTTATTTTGTTGTGAGGAAGTCGATTCAGTGGAATGGAGGCTGGAAAAGGTGGGGTTCGAGCTGGGCGGCTCAGTGAGGTTTTGTCCGACGGGGCGACAGTAGTTCTCGGAGCCCCCGCGGCTGCTCTGGTTGCCAAACCCAACAGCTAAGTCACCTCCGTTTATTTACGCATATATTATTTTATGATTTAGTTGAAAGTTCTAGGAGTAAGTTGAATCTTCATATTGGTTTAACGATTTATTTCCTTAATCTGTTTCTGGGGTGGAGATGTTTGGGCTGGGCTGACTTGGTTTGGTCTGGAAATGGGTGGATTCCGGGCTGGACAGCCCGTTTCCGAGCTGTTGGGACTCACGGCTGGAGCTCTCCTCATCGAGACACCCCCAAAAACTAATCTAAGTGTTTTGTTTACTTTTATACTTTCTGTATTGGTGGGGAGGGTAGCTTGTAGCTTATTATCTTAAAATCACGTCTATGTTATGGATTAAGTACTTAAATCTGAGTTCACGTTCTGAATCTGGAATAAAATCGTAGGTTTATGTAATATTTGTGATTGAAGCCCAAATAGTTTCATTCTTGTTCCAAAAGCTATAAAGTTCCAGTTAGTTGACAAAAGAAATGTGATAAATTCGTACATGTGTCATAAAGTCACCTATTAGTACAAGAAAACTAAGTTCAAAGGGGACTAAGCATGATTCTAGTTAGGGCTTGCATTTATTCTATAGCATGCTTAAACTGAAATTTGGAACTTTAAGTAGGAGCCACTATTACCTCTTGTTTGATTGTGGCTTGTTGAGTTGCACAGGATCTCTTCAAGTCTTCCTTCCCTAGATGTGCTAAGTGTGCCAAGAGTTGTTCGAGTGAGTTTGTGACTTGTAAAACTGATCTAAAGGTATAAGGGCTGCTATTTATAGGAGGAAGAAGGGTTAAGGTCTGGTGTTTTGGCTTGTTTGCTGCTCCACAAATTTTCTTCTAAATTCTTATTTTATGTGCACAGGTTTGGCACATGAGGAAGAGCTGAGGCTGCAGAAAACAGAGAGGTTGGAAGAACTGCATCGAGCAGATTTCCTCTTCCTCTTCCTCTAGCCCTCTTTCCTTTCCTAAGGTGTGAAACTATATCTTCTTCATAATTTCTTCTATTTTGTTCCATTCTATTTAGGGAGAGTTATTCTTATTTCTTTTACAGCCCTTATCCTAGGCCTATATAGACTTTTCCATAGCTCCTCATTATACATTTCTTATCTTTTGTTATAGGCAATAGATGACGGCATGGCTTCTCCACCTTGGAGTGAACCTGTCGAGGTGTTGCAGAAACAGCTGCCCCCTCCTACTCTCTTTTCTTTATATCAATTTGCTTTGTCCCCTTTAAGTCTTTCCATTATTCTATTACGTATATAGCATGTTCTTGGGTGGTGTGCAACCTAAGATCTCTTTTGTTTATCCTCTAGACTGTGGTTTTGATTCTAAGTTCTTCATTCTTGGGACACCTTGTACTATTACACTGTCGTATGGCATGTAAAACTTTTAGCCCTTTTTATACTATTGCATTCTAATAGTACATGTATGCCGTTTGTCTTGTAGCATCCAGACACAATTTGTAGGGTACTTATTTTTGCATTACTTAATTATTTGTTCTATAGTTATATTTATTCAAATTATATTTCATTTGGCTTATGCTAATTGTGGTCCACTAGGGTGACCCACATGTCTAGTCACATGGATTTGCTAAATATTATGCAATGAGACAAAAACAACTTAAGTGGGGATGGAGACTTACTTATCCATCCCACAAATATATATGATTTCTGCCCTCCTTCCATTAAATCGATGGCATCAACTTTATTAATCATGACTATTAATGATCTGAACAACAATAATTATCGACACCAATGAGTCCCATTAATAGCATTAATCTCATTAAGTTTATTTATTTCTATTAGTGTTTCCAATAAATCATAAATTTCTATGAGTGCTTGCTATTGAAAAATGTTCATTTATTCATACCATAATTTGCCCATACATGCCATCTAGCCTTATGGTTAAAGACTCGAATGCATTTGACTCGCACACGTCACGGTTACAATAAGCTATTCTTATTAATTATTCAAACCTCGGTCTCGAAATTCAGATACAGGTTCGTAAGTTTTGAGAGGTTCGCTAATTTATTCGGGAATAAAAAGGCTGGATATTACATCCTACTCCTCTAACTAAAAATTTCATCTCGAAATTTGCATATTCTCGTCGAACAGCTCGGGGTACTTTTCACGTATCTACTCATCGAGTTCCCATGTGGCTTCTTCTTGCCCATGGTGCCTCCATAATACCTTTATTAACTTTATTGACTTGGTTTGAAGTTGTTGCACCTTCTCGTCTAAAATAGCTTCGGGTTTCTCCTCTTAGCTCAAGTCGGGGTTTAAAATGAAATCCTCTTGGTGGATAACGTGTTTTGGGTCAAACACGTATTTCCTGAGTTGAGATACTTGGAACACGTTATGCACGTTTTCAACGCTAGGTGGTAACGCTAGTCGGTATGCTACCGACCCTATCCTTTCTAGGACTTCGTAGGGTCCTACGAAATGGGGTCTCAGTTTTCTTTTCACACCGGATCTAACAATTCCCTTGGAGGGAAATACTTTAAGAAACACCTTATCTCCTATCTCAAATTGTAGTTCTATTCTACGGGTGTCGGCGTAGGATTTATGTCTGTCTTGAGCTTCCTTGATTCTGCCTCGGATCTGACGAACGATCTCGATCATTTCGCTAACAGAATCAGGACCTACTATAGCTCTCTCGCCTCGGATCTGACGAACGATCTAGATCATTCCGCATAGGGCTTCATACGGTGTCATTTCTATGGTTGTCTGGTAACTATTGTTATAGGCAAACTTGATGGGTAGTACTGCTTCCTAACTCCCACCCCTATTGAGAACTAAAGTTCTCAGCATATCCTCTAGGGTCTGAATCGTTCTCTTAGACTGTCCGTCAGTCTGTGGGTGGAAGGCAGTACTAAAATTCAGTCTCGTGCCTAGTTATTTCTGTAGACTCATCCAAAATCTGGAAGTGAATTTTGAGTCTCGATCAGAGGTGATCGACACTGGTATGCCGTGGAGACGTATAATCTCATGAACATATAGTTGGGCTAGCTTATCTGATCCATAGGTGATCATTGTCGGTACGAAGTGGGCACATGTCGTGAGTCTGTCCATAATTACTCAGATGGCGGTGTTTCCGCGCTTGGATTTGGGTAATCTGGTCACGAAATCCATAGTGATGTGCTCCCACTTCCATTCCGAAATTTCTAATGGTCGTAGCTTCCCATAGGGTCGCTGGTGTAGTGTTTTGACTTGTTGGCAAGCTAAGCATCTTTCTATGAAGGACGCTATGTCTCGCTTCATCCCATCCCACCAAAATTTCTTCCTTAGGTCTCGGTACATCTTTGTACTCCCGGGATGGGCGGTGTAGGGAGTATCATGGACTTCACTCATGATCATCTCCTTAATTTCTGGGTTTTTCAGAACACATAGCCTTCCTTTGAAGGTGATGGCATTATAGGCTTCCTCTCGATAATATGTGGTTTCGCTCTTCCTCGCCTTGAGTCTTATCTTCTCTAAAGTCTCATCTGTTCTCTGCACCTCTAAAATCTTATTTCGTAAGTCGGGCTCGACTACCAGAGTAGCAAGGATTCCTTCTACGGTTTCGGAAGGTGGTACAACTTCTAGGTTCATTTTGCTAAACTTCTTTAAGAGTTCTTCCTCCTGAGTGAGAAGATAAGCAAGCTTGGAAGACGTTTTACGACTGAGGGCGTCGGCTACTACGTTAGCCTTGCCAGGGTGGTAGTTTATACCACAGTCGTAATCCTTTACTAATTCTAGCCATCTCCTCTATCTCATGTTAAGATCTTTTTGTTCAAAGAAGTATTTGAGGCTTTTGTGATCTATGAAAATCTCGCACCGAACTCCGTAGTGGTAGTACCTCCAGATTTTCAAAGCGTGCACAACGACAGCTAGTTCCAAATCATGGGTAGGGTAGTTGAGCTCGTGTGGCCTGAGCTGTCGGGATACGTAGGCTATCACTTTCCCTTCCTGCATCAGTACACACCCTAGCCCGATCTTGGATGCGTCGGTATAGATGACGTACTCCTTATGGGGTTCTGGAACTATGAATACAGGAGCAGTGGTCAGTTTCTCCTTCAGAAGTTGAAAGCTAGCCTCGCATTCTGGCGACCACTTGAATTTGATCCCTTTTTGAGGTAATTGCGTCATTGGTCTAGCTATTTTGGAGAATCCTTCGATAAATCTCCTATAGTACCCTGCCAATCCCAAGAAACTTTGGATTTCGTTAGGAGTTGTGGGTGCCTTCCATCCCTATACCGCTTCTACTTTGGTGGGGTCTACCTTGATCCCTTCAGTTGACACAATGTGTCCAAGAAAAGCCACTTCGTTCAGCCAAAACTCACACTTACTGAACTTGGCGTAAAGTTTCTCGTTCCTGAGGGTTTCCAAGGTGATTCTCAGATGATTCTCGTGATCCTCTACACTTTTTGAGCAGATTAGAACATCATCTATGAATACCAAAACAAATTTGTCAAGGTATGGATGCAAAATATGGTTAATCAGGTCCATGAATACCGCAGGTGCATTAGTGAGTCCGAATGACATCACTACAAATTCGTAGTGGCCGTATAGGGTTCGAAACACCGTCTTAGGTACATCGTATGTCCTAATCTTCAGTTGGTGATAACCCAATCTCAGATCGATTTTCGAAAAGATACTTGCTCCTTTCAACTAGTCGAACAAGTTGTCTATTCGAGGTAATGGGTACCGGTTCTTTAAGGTCATGTTATTCAGACCTCGATAGTCTATGCACATCCTCAAGGTGCCGTCTTTCTTCTTCACGAAGAGTACAGGGGCTCCCCAAGGCTACACGCTGGGTGTGATGAGACCAAGATCTAAAAGTTCTTGGAGTTGGATCTTGAGTTCTTCCAACTCCTTAGGCGCCATTCTATAAGTTGCCTTGGATATTGGTGCTGATCCGGGTTCTAGATCTATCGCGAACTCTAATTGTCGGTTTGGTGGTAGGTCTGGCAATTCTTCAGAAAACATGTCTGGGTATTCCCGTACGATGGCTACGTCTTCGATTTTCCATTCTTCCTTAACTTCTCCACTCAAAGAGACTAAGTACGCTGAGCAACCTTTCTTTACTAATTTCTCAGCTTGTAAAGACGAGATGATCGACTTCCTTCGATAGTGATCCCATGGAAACTCGTGGGTTCCTGTCCAAGGGGTCGGAATGAGATTTGTCTCTCATGGAAAAGGATCGTGGCATAGTTTTTAGCTAGCCAATCCATTCCTAGGATTATGTCCACGTCATTCATCGAAAGTATGCTAACATTGTTCGCTAGTATCTTAATAGATCCTAGGTTCAGGCTCAGATTCGAGCAAGCATGAGTGATAGTAGTGATCCCTCCTAGAGGTGAAGAAACGTTCATAGATGTCTCTACAGGTTCTTACTCCAACTCTAAGTTCTCTACGCATGCTTTAGCAATGAAGATATGAGAAGCTCCCGTATCAAACAAAATTATTACTGGGGTGTCTAGGATTACTCCCATACCTGTCATTTCCCTGACTCCCCTCAGGCTGCTTCTGGTTCATCGCATAAGCCCGTGCTCGCTGTGGCTTCCTCTGCGATGGGTACTGAGGGTACTGGGGTGGAGGTGGCGGCAACTGATGCTGCTGTTGCTGAGCCTAAGGCTGAGCTTGCATAGCTCGAACATACTGCCTCTGGTTCGGTTGGTTAGGCCTGGAACCATCCCTTTATTGCTTCATGGGGCAGTTCCTGGCCAGATGCCCTTTCTGTCCATAGGTGAAGCAGCCATCACTGCCGACTCGGCACTCTCCTAGGTGCATTTTCTTGCACTTTGAGCAAGTAGGGAACTTCTGGGGGTGAACATCAGTATGCGCTACGGAATTTGACTTTCTGGGATTGTGGGACCAATTCTACCCTTCCCATGGCTTCTTTTGGGTCGTGCCACCTAGATTGTCCTCCCATTTGCGCTTCCCTTTATGATTCTGGGATAGCGTTGAGAAGAACGCGGGTGGTGTCGCAGTTATTGATCGCTCTCCCGGTATAGCCGCCTCGATGTCTAGGGCGCGACTAAGAGATTCTGGGTACGACAAGCCCCCGTGACTGGCCAGTGCCATCCTGTTCTCGTGCCTCAGACTGACATAGAATTTTTCAGCCATCTTTTCATAGGTATCCACCTATTCTGGTGCATACCGAGGCATGTCGCAAAAAGTTCAGTCTCATTCCATCACTGACATTCTTCCTTGCTTTAGGTTGTAAAACTCCATTTCCTTTTTCTTTCGATAACTCTTAGGAATATACTTATCGTATATTCCTGTCTTGAATTCCTCCCAGGTCAGGTTCTCCCGCTGTTCCGGGGTCATCGTCTTCCTCCTGGCCTCCCACCAGAAGTCAGCAGATCTCGTTAGTTAGAAGGAAACGCATGTCATGCGTTCTTGTTCCGTGCAGCGTAAGAAGTTGAAAATGCGCTCCAGAGCGCGCACCCATACTTCCGCTTCAGCTAGGTCGCCCAACCCATTGAAGGTGAGTGGATTTTGTCGGAGGAAAAGTTCCTCGATCCTTCTAGAAGGCAGTGGGAGGGGTGGGGTTACCTCCCGCTCTGCGGTCCATCCTCTTTCCTCATTTCCTGGGTTGAATCCCCTCCCTCGGCCTCTCGGGCGTCCTTTTGGCAGCATTCTGCTAACATAAGCATTTTATCGTCTTAGTAGGGAGTTCGTTGGTTGTGATATTTAATAGTATAGAATCTCACTTAGCATTTGATATCATGAAGGAATGGAAATACGGAACTAGAAATAGACGATGCATATATCAAAATGGACATCTAGGGTCATCAGAATTCCTTTCACAAATTGCCTCAACGAGGTTTAGTTCAATACAAAATTCCTAACGTACTATCTAAGTACATGGTATGATGCTCATCTCCTTAGAATGGCATCACAAAAGGTACTCATCCATGAAACACTAACTACTGTGCTTTCGTGCTGTCAAAATATCAGAATGTGCTATCACTAGTACGGAACGATCTTTCCTAAACTACTATTTCCGACTACAAAATTTATCATCAGTACGGCCTACACATATGGTTAGTTACTGATGAGTACGAGGAATATCACCCTATCTACTCCTAAGTGACGGAACTGAGGTACTCCTCATCGGATGGTGCTTCCTCCTCCCAATCCGACTCCCAAGCCTCCTCCTCGGGGTCGCTCTCGAGAGCCGCCTCCTCCTCCGGATCCTCCTCGGAGTCGTCTTCGGGATCCTCCTCCTCAGAATCCTCCTCAGGATCCTCCTACAGTGCCTCCGCTAGCGGCTCCTCGTATATCCTCAAGACTCGCCCTCTCTAATAGCCGCCGTATCTTGGCGTCAAGATCATCCCAATCGAGGGGTACCTCCCTCTTTTGGGAGAGGCCCTCGTCAGACGGAGAGAGTGAACTCGACCTCTCGGAACCTCTGAAGTATGGAAACGGAGGGCGATCCTCCTCTGGTGTCTCTAGTGCTGAGGTCTTGCCCCTATCATCGTCATCCGCCATTCGGGTCCTGACGAGTCAAAACTGAGTCGCACTCAAGTCGTCATCATCAACTAGGGGTCGATGGGGAGACGGTAGTCATCGTACTCCCACGATGGGGCGTGAGGGGCCTATCTCAGGCTCACGACGCCCCTGGGATGGGTGATGGTGAATGATGCTCCTCTACTAGGCGGAAGGGTCCTACCTCAGTCTCGTCCCGTGCCGGCATCTCCGGCATCGGCACGCCATATAGCAGGTTGTACGTTGGAGCGATGGGGATCACTCCGGCAGGGAGGTAAATCTGGACTAAGGGCACCCACATCGGAGGTACACTACCCGCTAATATGAGGTCCCCCGAGAGAATATAAGGACTCTCTGGTGGGCTACTGAAGGCAGCACTGTAGTGGAGAATCATGGCTATGAATCCCTGTGTGTCAACTCCCCGATCGTAGCTCCGTCCGATCGGTCGGATGAAGTCACCAGATATCATACGTGCCCACCCCTGCCATCTAGCATGCAGTAAGGAGATCAGTCGCATGATCCCATCAATCCCAGTCACTCCATGAGGCCTAGCAGCCTCCCATCGTTGTAAGTAGTGGCCTAAGAACTCCACTAATGTATCCCGTAGGTCGGGCACATAAGACTGGTACTCGTGATGGATAATGAATCGAAACGTCATCTGCTTTCTCGCTGTCTGGAGGAATCTCACCACTATAAATTAAACAAAAATATACATAATCAGAACTCGAGATATCTAACTCTAAACACAGTTCATAAGCTAGTATGGTTTGCTTGAGTCAAACCGTTCTATTGGTGTTTTGGTTGCTAGTTGAGGGCAAATGCCCCTAGGGCGCACTCCCGTTTTGGAGTTAGGATTTGCTTCCTTTGAGACTTATTGTTTTTAGATACTTAGGTTCTTATTAACCGACCTGAGGTTTGTTCTTAAGTTCTGATTTGGCGGTGGATCGATAGTTATCGAATCTTGCCGCTATTTGCTATGTTGAAGAAGATATCGTTATGATTCTTCTTGTTCGTTCAATTCGTTGAAGTATTCGAGAGAATTCGCTCTAGTTTGCGATCTATTCTCTCGTTTAAGGGTTTTTGCATGTCATCAATTCATGGTTATAAGGAAGGATTCTAAGTTCTAGAAATTCGAACTTAGAGTGAAGGGTTTGGCTTGAATCTCTCTACTTTGAAAGCTTTTCTCGTAAGGCGTTTACCACGTTTAGAGGGGCATGGTACGTCGGGGTGCTAGGCTTTTATCAACTCGTTCGGTTAGTCTAGTGAAATGATACTAGACTTGAGATTTGAAGAAAGACTCTTGGGTATAGAGCACGAATGCTCTGATACAACTCTGTCACGCCTGCTTTTCACTAAGTCTAGTAAATTCGGGAAACGTGACCAATGAAGGGAATAAACGACGAGTATGATAATGAATAACGAAAATGAGTATTCCTTCCATAACATAAGTCAAGAATTCACCTCGTGAATTGAGAAATAGATATGTTCAGAGTCATAAGCTCAGTATATAACATAACTAAGTTAAGGAGTTTAAATCTCAATTTACTACATAACGGTCTATCAGCGGAAATGTAGGATCGAATAGACGAAATCCTACGTGTATAAAAAAACATATAACCCCCAAGAGTCAGCTACTATGAGACCGACAAAATGCCCAACGTAGGGCCTGACCTGCACGTTTAGAAATACATGCAGGGCTGAGTACAAATTGTACTCACTAGACACGTGGCGAAATCACACGCATACATATATAACTGTCAAGCCATTTCAAGTGAATCATAGGGATTTTGTCTCTAAAGCACCTATGTTCACAAAATTATTTCTTTCAGAAAGTTCTAAGTTTGACTGCAATCCTAGTTCTTTGTAATCAACCATATCTGAACGTTCTTTGTGTCGGGGAAGTGGCCACTTCCCTCAGACACCCGACCGGTCAACATCTAAATGACTCACAGTCCTGTGTACACTAGTTCGAGTAGTATATCTAATCTATTGGGACCCGAATTAGATTATAAATATATATAACAGATAGGCATCATACGGAAATCAAAACATTTATGGAAAGACAGTGCTTTGAAAAATATCTCATTTCATTTTGAAGACATGCACACATATTTTTATAGAGTGAGAAAAGCCTACTTGAATAGTCTTGACTGACGATAGCTTCGTTCTCAAGACGCGGATCCGACTTCTCGTCGAAACCTTTAAATAAATCTCACGTGAGATACCTTTGTTAAGTATATCTAATACTTCTAAATGCAAGGAACATTATTCGTTATCACTTCGAGGGTTATTCTCGGGTCTTTAAAACTCGACTATTATACGAGTCTAGGGTTTGCCTTTCTAGAGGCATCGTTTAATGATTTCTAAATTGGGCTAAGGTTGAGAAGCTTACTATACCCAAATAATTAATTATTGGGTAAAATAGATAAAGAAATTTCTAAATTAATATCTTGATCTTTAAATCAAGATCAATAATTTCTAATTAGGCTAAATAAATATCCATTATCATACTATAAGCACAATCTATAATTTAATCATTTCTTATGATTAAATTCTAATTTATCAACTAAATTCTAATTAATCAATTATATCCTAACTAATAAATTAAATAATCTAGTTTAGTATTAAAATTCTATTCTTGGACTTAGCCCAAATAACTTAAGTCTCGATCTATTAAAATGTTAACTAGTCCATTTAGGACTAATTAATTGGTTCTCAACCCATTGGCCAATTTAATGAGTCCACTCTTTTAATTAGTGTAACTCAATATTTAACTAGGTCAGGCCCGTATATTAAATCACCGGCCCAATAATTTAGTAGCCAATCAGTTTCATTTGTTAGGCCCAAGAAAAAAAAATTCCAGCCCGTGAACTCAGCCCAGATTCAAGATGATTCCAATTCTAGTACTACCATAATTCACTGTATTCTTTTCCCCACGCCAGACACAACACACGCCTCTATCTTCCTCCTGCCCCTCGTCTCTTTCTCCGAGTCTCACCCTTTGCGAATCCCAGCCGATTCCTCCCTTCTTTTCTATCGACACCGCTGCTCCTCCTCAGTCTGCTTTCAACTCTTTCTCCGCTTCAGCAGTGAGGTAGTAACGGCTCATTCCCCTTCCCCGACTCTCTACCTCTCCTTCTCGGCGTGCACCCGAAGGCAGACCGCTTAGAAACGGCGCTTTCACTCCCAGCTACACCACCGCCTCCAGTCCTCCTACAGGTAATGGTCTCCTTTTTCCTCTCCTCTTCATCTCCTTTATCTACCACATTCCTATCTTCTTCTTCTTCTTTTTTTGTGATTTTAATTAGAGTATTAGGTGTGATTTGGAATTTCAGATTAACTTAGATCCTTACTGACTGGATTTGTCTTATTTTGTTGTGAGGAAGTCGATTCAGTGGAATGGAGGCTGGAAAAGGTGGGGTTCGAGCTGGGCGGCTCAGTGAGGTTTTGTCCGACGGGGCGACAGTAGTTCTCGGAGCCCCCGCGGCTGCTCTGGTTGCCAAACCCAACAGCTAAGTCACCTCCGTTTATTTACGCATATATTATTTTATGATTTAGTTGAAAGTTCTAGGAGTAAGTTGAATCTTCATATTGGTTTAACGATTTATTTCCTTAATCTGTTTCTGGGGTGGAGATGTTTGGGCTGGGCTGACTTGGTTTGGTCTGGAAATGGGTGGATTCCGGGCTGGACAGCCCGTTTCCGAGCTGTTGGGACTCACGGCTGGAGCTCTCCTCATCGAGACACCCCCAAAAACTAAGTTAAGTGTTCTGTTTACTTTTATGCTTTCTGTATTGGTGGGGAGGGTTAGCTTGTAGCTTATTCTCTTAAAATCACGTCTATGTTCTGGATTAAGTACTTAAATCTGAGTTCACGTTCTGAATCTGGAATAAAATCGTAGGTTTATGTAATATTTGTGATTGAAGCCCAAATGGTTTGATTCTTGTTCTTAAAGCTATAAAGTTCCAGTTAGTTGACAAAAGAAATGTGATAAATTCGTATATGTGTCATAAAGTCACCTATTAGTACAAGATAACTAAGTTCAAAGGGGACTAAGCATGATTCTAGTTAGGGCTAGCATTTATTCTATAACATGCTTAAACTGAAATTTGGAACTTTTAGTAGGAGCCACTATTACCTCTTGGATGATGGTGGCTTGTTGAGTTGCACAAGATCTCTTCAAGTCTCCTTCCCTAGATGTGCTAAGTGTGTCAAGCGTTGTTCGAGTGAGTTTGTGACTTGTAAAACTGATCTAAAGGTATAATGGCTGCTATTTATAGGAGGAAGAAGGGTTAAGGTCTGGTGTTTTGGCTTGTTTGCTGCTCCAAAAATTTTCTTCTAAATTCTTATTTTATGTGCACAGGTTTGGCACATGAGGAAGAGCTGAGGTTGCATAAAATAGAGAGGTTGGATGAATTGCATCGAGCAGATTTCCTCTTCCTCTTCCTCCAGCCCTCTTTTCTTTCCTAAAGTGTGAAACTTTATCTTCTTCATAATTTCTTCTATTTTGTTCCATTCTATTTAGGGAGAGTTCTTCTTATTTCTTTTACAGCCCTTATCCCAGGCCTATATAGACTTTTCCATAGCTCCTCATTATACATTTCTTATCTTTTGTTACAGGCATTAGATGACAGCATGGCTTCTCCACCTTCGAGTGAACCTGCCGAGGTGTTGCAGGAACAGCTGCCCCCTCTTACTCTCCTTTCTTTATATCAATTTGCTATGTCCCCTTTAAGTCTTTCCATTGTTCTATTACGTATATAGCATGTTCTTGGGTGGTGTGCAACCTAATATCTCTTTTGTTTATCCTCTAGACTGTGGTTTTGATTTTAAGTTCTTCATTCTTAGGACACCTTGTACTATTACATTGTCGTATGGCATTACTTAATTATTTGTTCTTGGGTGGTGTGCAACCTAAGATCTCTTCTGTAGTATACTTATTTTTGCATTACTTAATTATTTGTTTTATAGTTATATTAATTCAAATTCTATTTCATTTGTCTTATGCTAATTGTGGTTTACTAGGGTAACCCACATGTCTAGTCACATGGATTTGCTAAATATTATGCAATGAGACAAAAAGAGCTTAAGTGGGGATGGAGACTTATCCATCCCACAAATATATATGATTTCTGCCCTCCTTCCATTAAATCGATGGCATCAACTTTATTAATCATGACTATTAATGATCTGAACAACAGTACTTATCGACACCAATGAGTCCCTTTAATAGCATTAATCTCATTAAGTTTATTTATTTCTATTAGTGTTTCCAACAAATCATAAATTTCTATGAGTGCTTGCTATTGAAAAATGTTCATTTATTCATACCATAATTAGCCCATACATGCCATAGAGCCTTATGTTTAAAGACTCAAATGCATTTGACTCGCACACGTCACGGTTACATTAAGCTATTCTTATTAAGTATTCAAACCTCGGTCTCGAAATTCGGATACAGGTTCGTAAGTTTTGAGAGGTTCGCTAATTTATTCGGGAAACAAAAGGCGGGATATTACATTGATCCAATACTACATCACTAGACTAAGGCCCGGTGAACGATAATTTCTTAATGCAGCATGCGGTGGTTCTATCTTAAACAAGCAACTTTCTTAAACTTTCGTGTTATTGAGCGATATGGCGGAAGAGTTCGGAGAGGAGACACACTAGTAAAAGAAAATGAGGTTATGTGTACATTTATCATAAAACACATTACACTATTTAATACAGTCCCTTCTTAAAATTTTACAAATAAAATATATTTAGATACAAAAAAAAAATTGAATGAATGGATTATAATTAACAATATTTGAGAAATAAGACTAATTTTTTTAGTACACTCCCTATTTTTCGAATTTAATTTCATATTCAGAATTGTTCCACCAACGGCGTCGAGCAAAATTTAATGTGCTCACAACTGAAGTGACAATAACATGTAATGTCATATAAATATATGACTCTCTATTATTTTTATATTGTAAATATATTATATTTTTATAATTTCGAAATGAATAAATATTAAATTATATCATAATAAATAAATTTAATCATAAAGTGAGAATTGATATAAAAAAATTAAAGAATTTATTATTTGATTACATAAAATATCACATCATTCACAAATATATTAAAAATGTCCGCGAGAAGAGTGGGTCCTTTTAAATTTCATGCTATTATAAAATTCTTTCAAATTTTAATAATCAGAAATATGGCTTACTAAGGCAAATTTGAAGCTTTGAATATATGTTGGTCTTCATCTACCTTATCTTTTTTCTTTTCTTATTTATTTATTTTTTCCATTTTAAGTGTTCAAAATAATGGGGTTCATTCATTGGGCTCTAAATCGAAATGAATGACTTTTTAGCTCAAAAGCAATTGCACCTTTACATTATATAATTGAGCCAAAAAATATATAATGATTTGCAATAAAGTTGGGCTATTGAAATACAAAAACTCTGATCGCGGACCAACAAACACTATAACCTTGTCTAGCTCTAATAGAACTTAATTTTCTCCAAACTTAAAAAAGAAAAAACTAATAATATAAAATTTTATTTTAGAGCCAAACATTAATAAAATAATCGATGTCTAAATAAAATGAGTAAAAATTAGTCTCGTATAAAGAATAATCCTTCTTATCAAATTAATTCCGTTAATGAATTGCACAAATGCACAATAAAATTCAGCTTTCTCGTGTAAATAAATAGTTACAGCTCACTCATTCTACGAAAATTACGAAAATAGTTTACATTTTCTCATTTCGGGATATCCACGAAAATTTTTTACATTTGAAACTTTTCATTCATAATAAGTAGATTCACTACACTTACAACACACATTTTAATTTAAAATAATATGTTAAGTGAGACTTAAACTTCACAAATAACATACAACTCAATTTTTAACAATATATCAAGTGAGACTCAAACTTCACTTACTACATATTTTTATTAATTCAAAACTTATTATTAAAACTCGTATCGTATCAAAATATAAATTATTTTTGTAGAGAGAAGGAATAATAAATCACACAAGGATTTTATGGTGCTCGTGTAAATGGTATAGTTAAATGTTAGTTGATGTGACTTACAAGAACACAATAATTTACTCGTGCTCGTGCTTTTTTAAAGATGATAGTGGCGGCCCAAACAGAAAACACATTAGAAATTGGGGAGTGACATATAATTTTGGTGTATAATAGTATAAACAAATTAATAGCACCCTCTCTTTCAATTTAACAATAGAAAAACAACACACAAATTGAAATCTCCAACTATACACTTAAGACTTCTCACATAGTACCCAAAATCATCAACCTACGCCACTATATAGTATACATACACACATAACTAGATTTAGAGAAAGAGAGTATATTGACCTGAGCAATTTTATGAATGTTGAGAATGGAAAAACTTCGATTCATTTGATGGGTCTCGGAAGAGCAGGTGTGGTGTATGGGAGGGGGAAGAATACATCACAATTCAATTTTTTCGCGTTAGGCTGTTTGAACAGCAGGTTGAGAAGCAATTCATTGACTATATCAGAACAACTCGTTGTGAGTAGCAGAGGATCTCCTCTGATGCGAAGAGAGAGATCAAGCTGCTCAACTAAGTTATCAACTCAAAGCGTGAGTGATCTGTCTAAGGAGCATGTCATCTGATCAGCTAGGTGGAGCTAAGCAGGTTAGCAGTTCAAGAGCAGATCGTGTGCAGAAGCTTAGTGACCTGTTAGATGCTCTTACTCTTAGAAAATATATTTTGTTTGTACCAAGTGTTCTTTAGGAGCTTGATTCAAAGATGCACAACTCACTGTTATGAACATCTCGTTGGTGAGAAATAAACAAAGAAGCAAACAAATGCAATGCAAAATATAAAATAACACACAATATTTAATATGGTTCGGGAAACACCCTACGTACACGATCGATCAAAGCTAGATCGATGAATCCCTTAACTTTGGATTCTTCACTTATTTATCCTCGTTGAGTACGAGCCAAAACTCTCTTATTTATTCTCGCTAAGTATGAGATTATAACTCTCTTATTTAAACTTGTCAAGTACGAGATCTGAGTTCGGTTTGTACAATTGTTCTTCCTCCAAGCTTTTGGCTATTAAGGAAACTGGAAACTATAGGATTTGAAGGTTTAATTCTACTGTAAGTTCTAGCGGGTTATCCTCATAATAATGGTGATTTATCTCTAATATATAATACTCAAGAATGTATATAATATATATCTAGTATTGAATAAAACTATGAAAATTTAGAGAATCGTGTAGCGTTGAAGCTTTTTCTAGTAATGTGTCAAACCCACGAACACCATTTTTGAAGAAGGTTTGAAGATAACATTAAATGCTCTTTTGACCGTTGGCTACTGACTGTACTTCTAGACGTTGGAGTTTGTCCTACGTGGATGTTGACGTGGCACAGGACAAGTAATTTGATCAATTTAAGTAGATTCTAGCTTCCTCCAACTGGGTTGAGCAGCTTGTTTGGATCTCTTATGATCAGGTCGGTATATCAACCTGCAAGTGATAGGTTGATTCCAATATTCAGCGAGTTGTTCCCCCACAATCTGCTGATCGACCTGTTAGACATTGGTCATTTGTATTGAGTTGCTTCTTGTACAGCTCGTTGTGCAGATTATTTAAGCAGCACGATATCAACCTGTTTGATATAAGGTTGATTACAGCGTGTTTGAGCAGCTCGATATCAACCTGTTTGATACAAGGTTGATTCCAGCGTGTTGCTTCTTGTGCATCTTGATAGTTTGTTGGTAGTGGTCTGCATCTTGTCCATCGACATGTCCATCGGCATGTCTATCGACCTGCCCATTGATCTGTTGATTGATCTGGTAGTGGCCTACTCTTAGCAGTGAGTTGTTCTTCTAATCATCTGCTTCAAGCAGTTCATTGTGATGCTAAGGGCCTAAGATAACATGTTGTGCGATAAATAAGATGTTATAAAAACAAAGTCTAAACAGATCAGGTTAGTCTTATGAACAGATCATTATATCGATCTGTTCTCACATTTTAACTTAAAAAGTTATAAATAAATAAGGTCGTACCAATTAATATAACCCGTATGAGGGGATCGTAATTACGCTGATCCACATGTTTAATATATCACATAAATAATTAATTCTATAGCATTTAATACCACATAGGAGAATCTAAAAGCGAAATTAAATTTTACCTTTCTCCTTAACTAGTCCTTCGTTTGCGGAGAGATGAATTGAATAGTTAGCAACGAACCGCAATCCACTCCAATTGACTCTCTTTGATCTCCTTCGATCCTACCTTGGAAACTTCTAACATATTCCCGATCTATGATTTGAATATTGTGTGGGAAATAAACTATCAAATCATTAAGAGAGAAGAAGAACGCAAAATTAGAGTGTGGAATACTCTTAAAATTTACATCTCTCTTCATAGAAACTTGCTTTGAATGAAAAGGTTGATTACTCTTTTAAGGGAGTTCAGGATTTGTCCAAATAATGCTTTCATAGAGTGAACTAATCTTATCTTATCAAGAAGGTCACTCAATGACACACAAGTTTATGTACAAAGGTTTTGTGGCTAATTTGTTTTTCTTATACTTCGAATTTTTTTTGTTAAGTCTAAGTATTCTTTAGAAATGTTGATTAATGTAGAGCTCATTGGTGAAACAACTCGCTTGTGATAATATAGGTTAAGCTTATGATATAAAGTAAAAAAGTAAAGAACACACACACACACAAATATGTGTGTATATTTTTTTTTAAGTAGTTCGAATAACCTTCTACGTCCACGTCCACTCTAAAAGAGATCATAAAATCCCTTAAGTTTTAATTCATCACTTATTTACACTAGCTGAATACGAACCACAAATGCATTCTAACTTGAATGGAATATGAAAAACAGTAAATCTGACTCTATTACATGGTTGTAAGAGAGTTCTAATAACTATATAAAGCTTAATATATTTCTGAGTGGACTTTGAACAAAATTTCCATACTATGAAAGACTTTGTAACATCACTTGTGAAATCTCGATTGTGTTAAAGTGTTGGGTTGAGCGTTTGAATCTTGAAAATTTCTGTACAGTGTTTTGGAATTTTTAATGTCACAGACAAATTCTTCAGAATAAATGAACTATTTAGAGTCCTCCAATTTGAATGAAGCTATGTTAGTAGTGTTAGTGGTTCAACCCACATTACAAGATCGGATTAGGAAAGCATAAGAAAAAATGAGTTCTTAGAATAGATGAAGAGGTAAGAGATGAGTAATGGTGTAACAGGATTCAAGGTGTTAAGTGATGGGACACTTATGTTTCAAGGAAGAATTTGTGTGCCGAATGATAAGGATTTTATAAGAAAATTTTTGGATGAAACACATTATACTACCTATACCGCACATCCTGGTAATACAAAGATGTATCAAGATCTTTGAAGGACATTCTGATGGAGGGGAATGAAGAGGACGATACTAGAATACGTTGGAAGATGTACGACTTGCCAACAACTCAAAGCTTAACATCAACGACTAGGAGGATTGTTAAACCTAGTGGAAATTTCTGAATGGAAATGGGAGCACATCAATATGGATTTTGTTGTTCAACTTCCAAGAATGATGAAAGGACATGATGCAATTTGGGTAGTCGTAAATCGACTTACTAAGTCAGCACATTTTCTCCTAGTGAAAATAACATACTTAATGGATCAATTTGCTCGATTATATGTTCAGGAGATTGTGAGATTACATGGACTCCCTATTTCTATCTTGTCTGATTAGGATACAAGATTTACATCTAAACTTTGGAAAAGTTTACACGTAGCAATGGAAATAAATCTGAAATTTTTGACTGCATAACACCCTCAAAGAGATGAACAATCAAAAAGAATTATCCAAATTTTAGAGGAATTGTTCCGTGATGGATATTTGAGGAAATTGGGAAGCTCATCATCTACCATTGATTGAGTTTTCTTACAACAAATGTTTCCAGACGAGCATTGGTGTTGCTCCTTATAAAGCCTTGTAAGGTAGAAAGTGTAGGTCCCCATTATATTGGGACAGTGTTGGAGAAAGAAAGATATTATGTCCATAAACTATTGAGCTAACAATTGAAATAATGGAAAAGATAAGGAAATAATCAAATTAGTTCAAGATTGACAAAAGTCGTATGCTAATAGAAGAAGATGCAAGTTGTACTTTGAAGTGGGTGAGAAAGTTTTTCTTAAAGTCGCATCAATGAAGGGATTCCTTAGGTTCAGAAAGAAAGAAAATTTAAGACCTCAATTTATAGGTCTATTTGAAATTTTGTAACGTATAAGAGACGTGACATATCGCCTAACTTTGACACCTCAATTATCAGCTGCTTATAACGCGTTTCACGTTTCGATTTTGAGAAAGTACTTGCACGACCCTAGTCACATCATTTATCATGAGACTCTTCAAATCAATAAGGATTTGACGTATGAAGAAAAGCTAAACATTATCCAAGATCGAAAGGTGCATATTTTGAAAGGTCGAGAAATAACACTAGTTACAATCTAATGGACTAGGCATGGACCTGACAAAGCTACATGGGAACGTGAGAAAGAAGTCTTAGCTAGTTATCCCCACTTAGAACCAAGTAAGTTAAATTTCGAGGATGAAATTCTTTTAAGTTGGTATGATTTTAACAACCCGACTCCAAATATTTATTTAAAATTTCTTAGATTTATAGATATCATGCTTGTTATTTTTGAATTAAAAAAATTATATATCTAGTTTGTTGTAGTGTAAGTATGCCCCTAGTTGAATAATAACAAATAAAATTTTATTTATAGATATTAAAAATTATAATATGAAACGTTAGCAGATCCCTTCACGAAGAGCCTGAACGTGAAGACGTTTGAGCGGCACGTAGAGGAACTAGGAGTACGGCGTGTAGTTTGAGTATAAGTGGGAGATTGTTAGGGTTTGTATACCTCAAGCATAATTATTTCTTAAAACATTGTATCAGACTTATTTTCAGTTTCAATTTTAATGAGACTAATTGTTTCTATCATTGATTTGATATTTATTTTTCTTTTTTAAGTATTAAATTGCAAACAAGTCTGTCATCTACAATTGTAGACTGTTTGGTGAATCCATGATCACAGAAACTAACATAGTCGTCTCTTTTGTAGAATAAAGTTCACAGCCTTCACGGACTTGGACAGTCTAGTGGGTAAAGGTTGTGATATCATTTGATGCGAGATCTGACCTTAGCCCACAAAGTGATATCGGTATGCATATGCTGACAGACATGCTTGCATATATATATATATATATATATATATATATATATATATATTGTGAGATTTCACAGTGAGATAAGTTCTACGTGTTGTTTCTTAGAACGAGGTTTCGAAAATTATCTAACTTAATATGTGATGATGACATTAGTATATGCGACTAGTTATACGCAGCTTTGATTCATTTGCACTTGAGGGTTTTCTGTAACCCTACAAAGTAATGTCTTGGGTGATAGTGATTGGTTTAGCGAAAAGTGCTCGATTGTCTATCGCATAGAATCGCATCTTGATGATACGAGTTGATTAAATCTGCGTCATGCGTTCAGAAAGGTGTATTGTATAAGTAATCTGGCCAGTTGGAAGTCATTAAATATACAATGATTAAAAGTTTGAACCGGATCACTTACGAATAAACATATTAATTATTTTGAGTTGTCAGCAAACTCAATTAATTAATAGATTTGATAAATCTTAATACGTGGGAAATATTTAATGATAAAAGGAGGATTATATCTGTAATTTGAATGGTTGAAGATTCTTCAATATTTATCATATAGTGGAGTAGATAAATATTTATATAAGATCTGTATTTTATTACATTTCCTAGA
This sequence comes from Leonotis leonurus, assembly GCA_026898415.1. Lineage (NCBI taxonomy): Eukaryota > Viridiplantae > Streptophyta > Magnoliopsida > Lamiales > Lamiaceae > Leonotis > Leonotis leonurus. The sequence goes on from JAPKLX010000214.1 coordinate 49,197, forward strand.
GTAATTAATTTGAAAGTCAAAATTAACTTAATGTAATAATTAATTTAATTCAATGTTTAACCAAGACAATTAATTAAATTTAATTGAGTCAAATTGACTTTGAAAATTAATTAAATTAAGTTATTTCAAATTTCAAATATTTGGATAAGATGAAAATATTAAAGATAAGGTTGAACTTGGTCTTATATTAGAATATCTTATCCATTCACATTTGAAGCTCTAACCTAGCCTAAAATATCTATAAGCTTTTAACCTATTCCGGATATATAACTTGGAGAGTACAATCCTACATCTACACTTAGAGAAATCGGCCACTTGTAGGATCATACTCTCCAAGTTTTTGAAAATTATAGGGATTCCAAACCCTAATTTTCGACTTTCTCTCTATCTTGCAAAGTTCTCACACAATAATCAAATTATATATCAAGAATAGGTTAAAAGCTTTGGAGGTTGGATCGAAGAATATTTCTATCGGAGTGGATTGTTGTTCGTTGTTGACGATCCAAATCGTCTCTCCACAAGCGAAGGACTAGCGTAGGAAAAGGTATAAAGATTTGCCTTTATTTTTTCCTGTGTATTAATTGCTTAAAATTAATTATTTATATGATATATTAAATTTGTGGATCATGCGGATTTACGAGTCCCTCATGCGAATTATATCAATACTACTGTAACTTAGTCTAACAAATATTTTCTCCAACAAAACTTTATACTACTACATCCCTATTAAGCTATAGAGTAGTAAGTATGAAGTTTGTGTGATAAGCTTGTATATGCTTATTTATACCAACCTTATCATTTTCATCATTCAAATATTTCTCAAAATTTTCATTCCATATTATTGGAGATTTCAAACAACTTTATACTCCCAAGCAGTAAGTTTATCTCCACATGACATCCTTTCTATTGTCAAAAATTTATATTATGCAAATCATTTAGATATAATTCATTTTTCTTGAATTTGGAGATTTTATTCGTTCTCAAACACATTTTTATTTTTTGTATCTAATACCCATGAAATTTTCTAATATTTCACTATTTCACAACAATCTTGATTCCATTTCCTCAATATTTCAATGTTTCTTGCACAAATTTAAAAAAATTTCAACAAAACATGATGAGAATGAGGAATATAAATTATATGAATTTTGCTCCCTATTATATGTTCTAAAACCAAAAAAAAAATGAAACCTTAACCGAGTTAATCAAGTTGGGTGAGTCGGGACTAGGCTCTTGTTGAAATGAATGTTAAAGGTAGAAAGTAGAATTTTTCCATGGCTTTTGGGCTATTGCCCAGCCGAAAGAAATCGAGAATAGGGGGAGAAGATAGGTTAGGCTGCGTCAAACAGTGGTTGTCGCCTCGACCATTGCTTCTGTCATTCGTTTTGGGTGAGGTGCAAGATGGGAGGCGGAAATAGTTATCGAAATAACAAAAAAGAAAATAAAAAAAAATCAGGATGAGATAACAAGTGTTGAAACTACTCATTACTTTATCGCACATTGAATTGGTAAAGATTTCTGACTCTGCACATAAATTTGAGTGCCCTCCACTCTTATAAGGCCTTTTAAGGGGGTGAATGGCCTAGTTTTATATGGTATGAAAGCAGGTCACGAAAAGTTTCAATGTGGATCTACTGATTCACATGAGGAAGGTCACACGTGCGGGGGCGTGTGGAAGCTACCCATTAGGCCATTACCTTGTCCCTGATCATTTCTATAACAAGTTCCAGATGGGGAGATGATATTTTAGAGTGGAGAGAGGGTGTAGGTGAGGAAGAAGAGGATGAATATGGACTAAACATGAGGTTAGGAATGAGAAAAAAGTTATAAAATTATATTCTTTTATTTGCATTCGTTCTTTCAATTCTATTAATGGGCCATGAGTAAATTAATAATGAGCCTCTTATTTCATTGGTTAAATGGGAAACACAAGTTGTTTGTTAGATTTTAATTTATCTTAAATTGCTATTTATATAATTTCGGCCCAAATACGTACTTTCATTCAATTCATAATTGGATCTTTCTCTCTCTCTCTCACCTTCACTATTTTTTCAGTTTTCGAAATTCTTTTTCCGCTCATCCATGGATGAGAATGATGAATGCCAAAGGACAATGGTAAGCACTGAGGAGTAAATACAACTAAATAATACAAGTAAATACAATTAAATACAACTTAGATTCCTACCAAGACCAAACTTCCTTCTCAACCCAAGACTCTGTCCCTACCCAAACCCCCTACTCAACCTCCAACCCAATCAACCTAAACTCCAATCCGAATCTTCCAAACCCAGAACTGAAACCCAAACATCCAAACTTAAATCTCAACTCCAGCCTGAACCCATTTCTGAACGCCGCGGGGGGGGGGGGGGGGGGGGGGGGGGGGGGGGGGGGGGGGG
>JAPKLX010000214.1:51692-74886 GCA_026898415.1 Leonotis leonurus
CCCCCCCCCCCCCCCCCCCCCCCCCAAACTGAAACCCATGCCTTAGCCTCTACTTCTTAACCCTCTGACACTCAAGCCATTGTGCTTTCCTCCCCTGCCATATTTTTCTTAACAACATAGAGTTCCAATTTATTCAATTTCTAAGATCTTCTTTCCCTGAACTCTACAATCACCCTTCTCTCTCTGACCTCAATCAATGATCATGGACATGGCGTGCATATAGATTTGTTGATTCTACTGCTCTCCAGTATAAGATTGAGGCCTCAAGGATGAGTGTCATTCTAGTAGAAGAGGCTGAACTACAAGAACATTTCCAATTCAAGGACGCAAGAATGCATTTCTTAATGCTGAGGCCTATATTGAAGATCAAATTGCACAAGCGGAGGCTGCAGCTGGGACGTTCTTATTCTCGACGAGTTTCTACCTCTACTAAAACTCCTGCTGATGTTCCTTCCTCCTCCACTACCATTGTGCCCGTTCCCACTGAACTATCGATTCCTAAGGCTCTGTCCTTCGATGGCGCGTTGATCCATGTCCATCATTCGATTTTTCAAGCAACTTTTGCTGAGCTCGTGAGGTATACTGATACTGAGAGAACACGCCTCACCAACACTTATGCATCGATGATCAATGCCATGCAAGCCTCTTATACTAAGAATTTTGAGGCTCATGTTGCTGGCCTTCAGAAATCAATAGATGCTCTAGCCACTGAGAACAAGTCTCTTTAGACTTCTCTGGCTGCTACCTCTTCATCCTCCAGCTCATATATTAATGCAATGATTGAACAGGCTATCAAAGCCCAATACCCTGATCTTCAGGAATTTGTCAAGAAGGAGATGCGATCAACTTTTCCAACTCACTTGGAGCACTACAAAGTCCCTTCTGCTTAGAAGGTTAACAACATTGTCACCTCCTGCACCAGCAATCGCGCTAAAATTGCAACTCTTCGCACTAAGTCTGAAACTGTTAAGGATCTATCTACTCTACGCACTGAGGTTGACAAGATCTCTACTGACTCTGCATCTCATGACAAATCTATCTCCCGTATGAGGAAACGGAAAAGGCTCAGAAAACTACTAACTCAGCCTATGCATATGCAGAGAAAGTAAAGTTGGCTGCTGATACTGCTAGCCTGAATGTCACTCTTTCTTTCATGCACGCTGAGAATGTATCTGGCATGACTCTTGCCACCACTGATCATCAGAACAGAGTGGATATTGCCATTACTCATTTTCGTGCTCGCATCTCTCACATGGAGGATTTTTGCAATGATATCTCCAGGAGCAATCAACTGGGCATTGAGTTTCCTAATGTCCCTTCTCTATATTGGTATGTTGATCAATATCTCATTGCCTCCCTTGATGCTGCCAAAAAGGGGGAAGATATGCGCCTTCCACGCGATCGTGAAAACATCTAGGGAGATGATGATGTGATTATTGATGATGAAGACAAAGAAGAAGAGAAAGAGGAATCACCTGAAGTTAAACTTTCAGATTCTAAAGATAAAACTGATGATGATGATAATGACAAGGATGGAAACTCAGGTTTCATGTCTTCTGGTGCTCAATCTGATAAGCCAGCTAGTAATGCTGATGCTTCTGAACCTCCTCCACCTCCACCTGAATCTGAAAAAGATCACAAGATAAGTCAGGCAATGAAGTTGGTACAAAAGTTGATGTCACTGAGTCTGCACCTGATGCTGTTGTCGCCATTGAAAAGACCATCATTCCTACTCATTTATTCATAGAAGTTCCTCAATCTCATGAACTTACCTCACCTGATGCTGCCACTTCCTCACCTACTGAAGTTCAAACTGAAATTCCTTCTACTGAGAAGTCATCTTCCATGCCCAAAGGAAAGGATGTTATGCCATCCATCACTGAAGATGAAAAGCTTAATGAAGAAGACCTCTATGCTGGAGATATGAGCCCTGGATCAGAGAATGTTGATGATGCTCCTCTAGTTCAGATTCAGATTCCACCTGAAGCTAGGGAGAAGCTACTGAAAGTTAAAGAAACCTTTGATGCTAAGCAGGCTAAAAGAAGAAATATCGATACGCATCGTGCTGCAAATCTTTATGTCATCAGAGTACAAGGGAAGAAGAAAAGGACTTCGCAATCTGATCCTCCCACTCGCTCTCACACTGATTCATGGGTTCGCCCTAACTTGAGTGATGAATGGGAAGAAATTAAGGATGATTTTGTCAAAATGGTTGACCACTGGACGATGTATAGCGCCTTAGGAGAAACTGATAGTGATCAGTTGTTCTTAAATTTTCTAGATGACTATCCTGATTCAGATTTTATCAAGATGATTAAAGAGGATGCTGCAAAATCTAAAGTCGCCATCACTGCCGGAAACAATGGGATAGACCTACTTTGCCTGGAAGCGTTTATCTTTATAAGTGACCTATTGAATTTGAAGCTATCATTGCTGCTCAAGTTATTGGCCTTGCTCTTAACCTGGAAGGACCTTATGGAACAATCAGGAATGCCACTTACCTGATGTTCAATGTTGTATCCCCTAAAGTCTAGAAAGAGATGGTTCAGAAGTCACGAGAAGAGAAATAGAAGACTTCTTCATGATTTATCTATCTATTGTATTTCATTCTAGCTTCTGATCTCTCATGTACTTGAAATCTATTGAATGAATGAAACCCATATTTTTTCTATCTTTTGATCTCAACCTGAAGACAATACTCTAGTTGTCCAGGCTCTGATTATATTTTTTTGGTTTGACATTAACTATTTAACTAATCCATCTTATCTTGTAGATTAGGTGTTCTCCAATTTAGGGGGAATTATTTATCTTAGATAGATTTTTTCAGGTTATGTTTTGGCATCATCAAAAAGGGGGAAATTGTTGGGAAATATTTATAAGGGTTTTGATTCAAATTCTGAAACCTCCCCTGGAAGATGTATTAAGTCCTAAACTGAAATCTGGTTCTTAGTCTTGTTTCAGAACTCACTTGTTAAGAAGTTCAGTTTATAGGTACATGCAACTTGAAGGACTCAAGACTGAAGTTCAAAGACTAGTACTGAAGTTTTCCATAACTCAGTTTACTTGCCAAAACTGAAGGACAATGTCACTGAAGTTGTGTCCTGAAGTTTTGAAGTTAAAGTTATTTGAAGCATGAAGATAATGATGACTGAAGTTCTGCACTGAAGTATCCACTGAAGTCAAGCTCGCCACTGAGTAATATGCTATCTCTATATGCATTACCACTTCTAGAAAAGATCTCAGTAGGTAAAGTAAATCTTAGTTGCAGACACCAAAAATTGTAAAAAGGACAACGACTCCAACGGGAAGAATTTCAAATGCTACGGATGAAGCTCTCTCTCAGAACGGATATATTCTTGAGAGTGTCCTATAAATACCCCGCTGCTTCAAACGCATCAGACACCGGTTACCAAGCTTTCATACGCTCAAACTCTCTATCGCTCTCAAGCTTTCTTCTTCACACAAGCTTTCAGATTAGAACATTCTTGCACTAACTGAATACTCTCTAGTGTGTTCTTAATGATACTACACTGTAATCGAAAAATAGATCTAGCTTAGATTTAGTTCTTAGCTGGAAGTGATCAGACATTATTGTTCATCTAACCTTCAAGGTTGATCACTGTAAGACACCTCTCCACTTAGTTGGAAACCCTCAACCCACATCGAGACACGTTGAAATAGGAGTTTTTATCTCCGAACCACACAAATGAATTCTTGTGTCTTCTCTATTTACTTTCAGTATTTATTCTCTAACGCTTATTGCATATATTGAATACTGATTAAGTGCAAACTTGAACATTAACACTAAGTTTTTTTGATAAACGAGTAAGCTTTAAAACCACCAATTCCGCACTGCTATACTTAAGATATTAGCCCATCAGATTTGAGAAGCTCACTGAAAACCCTTTAATCTGAAAAGTTTTAACTGGTGTATTCCCCCCACCCATACACTCAATATACTCGTTTCGGGACCACTAATGTGCGTCGTATATATTATTATGAAATTATGTTGATGAAGAGTAAGATCATTATTCAAAGTTGTCTCAAGTTGCTCTCACTCTATGTTATCCGCAAATTATGCTATGTAGTAAAGAACCTGCCAAATGGGTCCAGAACGCACAATCCTTGGTATGCTACTGTGCGAAATCAAGTCAATGTTATGATAACCATATGTGTTTACCGTTTTATTAACGTGGACAAATCTTACATAATATCACACACACTAAGTATACTTTTGTATGCTCACTCCCAACATTAACATTTCAGGTACATGAATTCAGAGGCGCGTGAAAAGTTGAATGACGTATCATGATATTTAACAAAAAAAATATGAATTTATATATTAAATACTTTTGATATGCTTTTCTATATATTAATATATGATAAGTACTTTTACAAGAATGCTAGACTGGAATGTAAGTGTATTTTAATTGTCTAGCAAGACAATATTATTATGCTCAAGTCTTTTATGGTTAATGTAAAAAGGATTGTCAATTTATTTCAATTTACAAATATTATATTTACAAATATTTTAAGTTAAAGTTTTATTTTCACTAAGTCGTTAAAGTAAAATATCACTTATTTATGATTTAATTTTTATTAAATATTATATTTATATTAAATATTTAAAAATTAAAGTCATATAAAATTAGGGTGTTACATCATCTCCCTGGGTGTCTGCTCCGGAGGTGTATTCCTGTTTGCGTTTCTGTTTTCTTCCACCATTTCTGCTGCTTGACGGGCTTCTCGCTCAAGTAATTCTTGTCTTCTTAGCTTTCTTCTCCAAGCCCAAAGTTTCTCTCGATCTCTAAATCAAACCAAATGTTACCAAGTTCTTCTTTAGGATTGGGTTGGAATATACATCGTACACAATACCTGAGTCAAGGTGAGAGAGAATTTCTTCAAGGCGCAACTCCCAGCAACAGCTTGTATATATAGGAGGTTAAATGGGTTTGTGATTTTCTTTGGTGGTAGTTTAATGCGTCTAGGGTTGGTGGTGGTGGCGTCTAGGCAATACCTGAGTCAAGGTGAAGAGATACTCTCAATCTTCCATATTTGCGCTAGATGGAAAGGGAGAACTTTTCTTATTCTACGCATGGAAAGTCTTGGTCGTCACTCTTCTACTTCTTGTCGCTCATTTGTTGGGCCGCCATCTACTACCTCCTTCCTCTTCGTCTTGGCCAAGGTGTTTCTCAGTCTGGCTCCAGCTGTTAGAGTGTGATCCCATGTGGTACTCTAGCTTGAGTCTCAACGTGCTGAAGGGATTTCATGCACCATTTTGCATTTTTCATGGAATGAGCTCCAACTTCACATGCATCCTGTCACCCAGATTTGTGTCCTCCAAGGCATGACACAACTCGGAATAAAAGGAAAAATAAACTCGATCCAGACCTAAAATACAACATAAAGAACACGAAAAACGGGCATGTTACTCATGTTATAGCAAAAATCAGCCCAAGCCGGCTACTTGCTCCAATCCTTCGGCCCCTATGAAGAAAAACAACGATTCAAAACATTTTTTTGGTCATCCATCTCTAGGTGATAAGCAGAACTCATACGCAAAGTAGTGCCAAACTTTTTAAATAACTCATACCAGAAAGAACTCAAGAATATTGGATCTCTATCTGATACAATAGATCGTGGAATGGTATGAAGGCGTACCACTTCCTTTATAAAAAAAAATTAGCCATAGTTCTCGCAGTAAACGGGTGATATAAAGGCATAAAGTGACCATATTTCGAGAACCGATCAACCAAAACTAGAACACAATCAATCCTTCTAGAACAAGGTAAGTCCGTAATGAAGTTAAGGCTAATATCTTCTAAAATTGTTGAAGGAATAGGTAATGGAGTCAATAACCCCGCCGAAGATTTGGTCTCGTATTTGTTCCTTTGATACACCTCACAAGTAGTAACAAATTGGGTGACACGACGCATCATCCTTGGCCAGTGTACATACGAAGCAAACCGACGATATGTGAAAATTCACGAGAGTGCCCCCCATAAGTTGAGTGGAATCTACCAATAGCTTTGGAATCCATTCAGAAGTTGATGGTGTGACAAATCGACCATTATAAAACAGTGTGTCATGGACTAAAGTGTAGTGTGTCAGTGCTGGACGATTCTCCTCTAGAGCTGCTATAACCTGACTCGACTCTTTATCAATTCGAACGTCTTCCTGTAGAGAAAACCAAACCACCTAGGAAGGTGAGGATATTACTAATAATTCGCACGCCTCATCACGTCGTGACAGAGCATCACCTTCCCGGTTAAGCCCTCATTCTTTATAAACAATAGATAAGTCACATCCCAAGAGTTTAACAGCCCAAGTTTGTTGAGTTGGTATAGTGAGTGGTTGCTATAAAAGATGTCGAAGAGAACGTTAATCTGTTCTTACTACAAAGCGACGGCCCAAGTGGTACGGACGTCAATGTTGAACCGCTAGTACCAATGCCATCAATTCTTTCTCATAAGCCGACTCGGATAATAACTTCACAGTTAGACTCTTGCTAAAATATGTGATTGGTTGCTTTTTCTGCATTTAAAAATGTCCAATGCCCTTACCAGATGCATTACATTTGATTACATACTCCTTTAAAAAATCGGGCATGTTCAGAAGCGGTGCTGAAGTTAGGGCGTGCTTGAGTACCTCAAACGTTGCGCCTGCTTCTAGAGTCCAACTTTACTTTTTTTGCTCTTCCTTGTGTAATAAAGCTGTTAAAGGTACTACAATTTTCCATGATTGTAGATAAAATGGTGATAATACCCGATCAAACCTAAGGAGTCTCGCAACCCTCGCAGAGATACAAGGGTTAGCCATTGTAGCACAGTAGGGACCTTGGCGGGATCCATCCGAACACTTGTACCAGGAAACACATGTCCCAAATACTCTACTCTTTATCTGCCCAAAAAACATTTTTAGATTCACGACCAAAGAGTGTGAGTCAAGGATACTAAAAGCTTAGCGAAGATGCTTTAGATGATCTATACAAGATTGAATATATACAAGTATATCGTCGAAGAAGACTAGAAAAATTTTGCGAATGTGTGGCCTGAAGTCTAGAAACTCTTAGTAATTCGAATGAGTTCTGAATTCCGTTTTGATGATATACTCTTGCGCTACTAGAATTTGATGATACTCAGCCCTCAAGTCTAACTTCGAGAACCATTGTGCCCCAAACTAATTGCCCAGTAACGCTTGAATAACCTGAATGTGGTACTTATTCGAGATAGTAAACTTATTCAGCTCCCGGTAATCAACACAGAACCACCATGAGTCGGCCTTCTTTCAAACCAATAGTATTGGGCTTGAGTAGGGGCTATTACTAGGTTGTATGATTCTTGATGCCAGCATATCTGCCATGAGGTGCTCCATCTCATCTTTTTGTATCTGGTTGTAACGGTAAGGCTGTACCGATATAGGTTGGGAATCGGGTTATACCACAACTTGATGATCGTTTGCCCGAGAAGGAGGCAGTCCCGTTGGGAAAAGTGTGAGAATGGTGGAAAGATCTCTCTTAGCCACCTCTAATAGATCTTTGGTTACTAGAACTACTCCAGGGTTGAATCCCTTGTCATCAACCATAATATCCAACATTGGTTACCATGTTCAAGGGAGCATAACTCGTGACGATCACAAGCCTTGCAAGCTAATGTGTGATTGCCTCAAATAAACTAGACTTGATTGTTATAACTGCATTCCATAGAGGGATTAGCCCAGTTCGCCTTAACCTCGCCCAACTTTGAAAGCCAGGAGACTCCCAGAATCAAGTCCACAATACAAAGGGGAAACATATAGCATGGAATATGATATAATTCAGAATTCAATAAAAGATGAAGATTCTTACATTTCATTCACCTGCACCTTCGAGCCATCATCCAATACTAGTTTCAAGGTTTGAGGTCCCTCGAAGCCAAATTAAGTTAGTTCAGATAACAACACTTCAGGCTTTTCATCAAGAATATTTTAATCTTCTTATTCAGATGTCATTGACGCAAGTTGGGGGACATCCTCTTCCAAAACATCATTTTCATCACAGAAGAGAATATTAAATGTCTTTGGTGGGCAATGGTGGAGAGGAACAAACTTGCCTCCAAATCGAAAACAAGTTCTAGAAACTATATGCTTCTCTATCTCATCATTGGAAATCTTTCGTGTATTCTGGTTACCATGATACCCTTTTGTTTTGGGGTGTGTCCGTTCGTAGTTTCAAGTAACGTGGAAAATGGAGCTTGAAAAGGAGCAGAACTTCGGAAAGCCCCTAGCTGCCAGGCAAGCCCAGCTCAATCAATACCGAGGCCACATGCTAATTATAAAATTTGGCCCTTAAACTTTGTTAAAATATAACTTAAAAATATTTTAAAATATTTTTGGATGAGCGATACTCTTTATGTTCTTATGATGTTGTAAAGGGAAACAAAAAAAAATTGTGATGAAGAATATAATCAAATTTTGAATGTTGAGTATGGAGAGATTTAAATTTCTTGTGAGTAAATAGGGTGAGGGTGAAATTTTCTCTTTGAATCCCACAAAAAATTAATGTAAGAGACGTTGCCTTGAATATTGGGATGATCTTTAAATTTTTTTGGGAATGAGAAAATAAAAGGAAGAATAAGAAAGGAAGAGACTAATAAAAAAAAATTGAGCTGATGTATTTTTGCTACTTTCTCTTGCGTGCGTTGTTTCTTATTCTCAAAAAGAAGATTTTCTCACACATTAAAATTTTATAGACTCACCAGGCCCACCATTTAATATTTCGGCCCCTTATTTTTGGGGGCCCTATCAGTATAACATGATGGACAGCCCATATATGTTGATGGCGGAGTCATCCCCAAATCACTCCAACAGCTCCTGCATAAAATGTTTCTAATCCAATTGGGGTCATCAATATAGCAATAATTGTATCCAAGCCATGACAGTCTCTGACATCGCGATGAGCGCAATTCTCAATTTTTGATCAGCTGGTGTTTCTTGAACGATGAAGTGTTGGTTGGCGTGAGCAATCCAAACTAGGGGTTCGGAACCATCAAAAGAGGGTAAATCCATCTTGTGTAACACTTGAACCAAAGAGATTCCCTCACCTGAAGAGCTTCCGTTAGGTTTTGTCAGTTTCAATACTGCTCCCAGTTATGATTTCCTTCTGGATTGGTAATCTGGCGAGAATAGCCCCCATCGTGGAATTCATCGCGGTATTCCATCATGCTTTTCACTGTTTCTTGCAAATTAGAAACCAACCACTTTCTCTAAGTTCTCAAACTCCTTTTAGGTGATCTTCGCATCTAGCAAATCGGACCAATTGATAGAGTGAATGTCATTTTAGAAGGAATAAAATAATGTTACCTCAAGATCGCTCATCAAGTCCTACAACAAACGATGTCCACCAAGAAATATAATACTAGTCTTTATAATGAACCTTATCGCACAAACCTATTTAAATACTCAAGGCCCATGCAGGGACGCAGCCCATGTAACCTCAAATCTGATACTTATTAAACTAACATAATTACTTAATAAAATAGAAAATTAATTATTACTAGTTAACAAATTCGACTAATAATCCACCACTTTTCGGACTCTTCGCATGAAAACTCTCTAGGACGTAGTAGAGCCCTGGACGTTGCTATCCACTAATATACGGTTTTCTTTAATGTCTTAAGTTGTGATATTTTATTTCATTTAATTATCCACTAATTCGTTTGTACACTTGTTCGTAATTATTGCACAAGGTCAAAAATTTAAAAGCCACATAATATGAGAAGAAATTTAGTGTCTAACTTTTATGTTTTATACACTATATTTCATAAGTAAATTAACTATTTTAATTAATAATTATTAGATAAAAACTTTTTGTTATGATATATTTTATTTTTGAATTTAATAACTTTAAAATCATTTAAAATGATACTCTCTCTGTCCCGTTATTTCTGGCCTAATTTAACAAAAAATCTCAGGATTTTGGTCAAATTAGACCAAAATTAGTGGGACGGATGGAGTATTAAATATTAAAAAAAAATTATATATCCTGATTAGACGAGATGAAGTGAAAAATTAAAAATATGAAGCACAAAATTAAATTAAACTATATAAAAATAAAATTGAAAAATATAAAAACAAAATATATTAAAATTTACTTGAGATATGAAAACATGAAAGATGGAAAACAAAAATGATACTCTAATCCATTTGCATATAATAAACCATAATTTGGTCAAATGTGTATATTATGACAATAACACTTGATAGAATGAAATATATATGTAGTCTAATGAAGTTTGTTCATTAAATCCCCAACTTGCTCTGGACCTCAAGAATGGTGTTCGCGGAGTTCCTTAGCTGTTTTGTTTCCTCTTCAGTAAGATGCACATTGGTGACGCCCAAGACGCCACCACCGCCGAGCTGAGCCGGCAGACTGAGGAAGACCTCGCCACCCTCGATGCCATAGAAGCCCTTGGCAAGAACCGAGACGGGATGAATCCTTCTCTGGTTCCTCAATAATGAACGAGCCAAGCTAGCAACGGAATAGCCTATTGCCCAAGAAGTATAGCCTTTCAAATTTATGACTTCATAGGCGCCTTGCACCACTTCTTTGTGTATCTTTTCCAGCGTTTCCTTCTCGTAAGCGATCTGTTGTCTCTCTAGGAAACTCAGTACCGGTACGCCTCCCACGCTTATACTTGACCATAGTGCAACAGAACTATCTCCATGCTCCCCAACGATGTAGGCCTGATATTACATTTTCTTGATCATCGATTCATTAATTAAATAATAAAAAGAAGCAAAATACAAATCCTATTAGAAGTCACTGTAAATTATGCAATTTAACATCTGGATTGAATGTGAATAACTTGAAAGGTAAGTCAATTTTCAACTTAATTTGCGAATAGAATAATATTGACAGTCTTTCCTTTTTTAGTCAACGGACAAATTTTCTGACCGGACTAGTTTGACCACATTTCTAACAAAATATAACAAATTGAGTAAACAATTAACAACTAAATCACAACATTTATCATTTCATAACATTAAACTCTAAATTCTTGTAGTCGGTATTTCCTAGTTTGCTCTATGTGCCTGGTGCTACATATATTGTTGCTTTTAACATTTAAATTGAATAACAAAATAGTTAAATGTGTATGAGTAATAAGAAAAGGGAGTAGGTGAAAAGATAATTGAAATGCACGACCAGTTGTGCGGTTCACGTGCCAAAAGTGAAAAATGGGAGTAATTTATTCTATATATTCTGGCCATTGGTGAATGTGGTCAAATCAACACCGCTACTGCATAAGCTTATCTTAGGCTCACATACCATATTAAAAATAGATATGGGACCTATTTACCCCTAAAAAAGCCCTTATTAAACCTTATATTTAGTATATAGACACCATCCTTCATTGTGCCACCTCTAAATACGAGAGCCACATAAGGTTGTCTCTTAATTAGTAAAAACATACAGATTTCTTTCAGTTATAAAAGGATTTAATCAGATATCCTAAAAATTTACCCATTCTATGCAGCAAGTAGGAACGCATTATTAAATGCATAATCGTTTGGAAAGGTAAAGTAAGAAGAGACACACAGTAGGTGAGAATAGTAAGCGAATAATAATAAATGAATAAATAAATAAATAATAGCCGACCTGCACATCCTGCGCATTGACGTCAAGATGATCGGCGATCAAGAACCGAAACCTCGACGAATCCAAGTTTGTACCCGACCCGATAACCCGGTTCGCTGGGAACCCGGACAGCTTCCACGCCACGTAGGTAAGCACATCAACCGGGTTGGAAACCACAAGTATGATACAATCTGGAGAGTACTTCGCCAGCGGCGGCACGATGCGGCGAAAGAGCTCCACGTTGCGTTGGAGGAGGTTGAGGCGACTCTCTCCAGGGTTCTGCCTGGCGCCGGCGGTGATGATGGCTAGGTCGGAGTGGGCGGTAGCAGCGTAGTCGAGTGAGGCAGTGATGTTGACGCGGGGGAGGAAGGCGGCGGCGTGCTGGAGGTCGAGAGCCTCGCCGCGGAGTTTGGCCTCGTTGGCGTCCACGAGGGTGAGCTCATCGGCGAGATCCTGGGTGACGATGGTCTGGGCGATGGCCATACCGACGTTACCGACTCCGACGACGGTGATCTTGGTCTGGCGCTTGGAGGAGGAGGAGGAGGCAGCGCCGGCGATGGGGGAGAAGAAGGTCTTGGAGAGATCGAGGCCATCGGGGCCCAGGGAGGAGGAGGATTTGCTGTTGTGCATTGTGAGTGTGGGTCTGTGGATATGTGTGAGTGGGGGGTTTCGGAGGTCATATTATATAGGAGGAAAAGGGGGAGATGGTTGCTTGTTGTGTGGTGGGAGATTACACTATTACAATACGATTCTGATTTTAGGTATCTGATGGTCAAATATAGAAAAATACAGGTTTGGTTGGATCCCATACTGTGGGTAAAAAGCAGAGGGGATGGTTTAGTGTATTATTGGTTTTAAATGTCATACAACTAATTTTATTGGTTTACTTTTATTTATTAACTATTAAAAGATATAATATGATGAATTATATTTACATTTATTTGAAATTTGAAATTTTTATAAATTATATTAAATATTTTTTAAATTTTTTAAACTTAATATAAATTAAAAATGATACTACTCCCTTCGTCCCACCTTAAATGTCCCAAAACTTTTCGCACCGCAAACTAATACAACTTTAATTAACACTTTAATTCTTATTTATCCACTTTTTTTTCTTCATTGTTCTTTCTATTTCTCTTCACTTTTTCTTCATTTTTCTTTCTCTTCAAATTTTTCTTACGTAAATCAAGTTATGCAAGAAGGAAAAAAATTGAAATCTGAAAATCAAGTTTAATTCATTCCAAAATGTATTGAAATCTGAAAATTAAAATTAAATGCAAGAAGCAATAAAATGCAGAATGAAAATTGCAACAAGTGTAAAAATTTGGCAACATTCTTAAAATTTCATTGGATATTCAAATTTCCCTCTAAAATTTCAAAAAGTAAAAAGGTGCTAAACATCAACATCCTCTACAAATATCACAAGTTCAACCTATTCAATCCATCACCCAAAACACTAAAAACTGTTGCACATCAACATTCTCCCAAAAAAAAAATCACCCAAATGGCACCAAGAGGTGAAGATCTTGGTGTTTCAACAAAAACTGTCATAGTGCAGTTCCTTCTTGCAGATTTGAAGAACGGGAAACCAGCTCGGGGCAAGTTCAAACAGGCTGCTACAGCTTGGGGATGCAACAGGCGCACCCTCACTCGAATTTGGGCTGAAACAAAACAACAAAGGGAGAATGGTCAGATTATAAACATTTCAAAAAAAGGTTAGGTGTTAAGAAAAAAAGAGTAGAGATTGATCTTGAACTTATAGCTAACTTAGAGCTATTCAAAAGAAGCACAATTAGAAAACTTGCATTGGGTATTAATTGTAGCAAATCTGTTGTAGGTAGATGGGTGATTAAGGGGCTGATCAAATCCCATATTAATGTTATAAAACCAGACTTAACAGCTCCTAATAAAGATTTTCTTTAGAAGCCATAGAATATGATAGGATCATGAACACACTGCAATTTAGGAGTATGCACAACATAGTGCATATAGACGAGAAATGGTTCTACATATCAAAGACATCACACAGATTTTACCTCACACCCGAAGAGTCAGAGCCACAAAGAACATGTAAAAGCAAGAAATTTATTATCAAGATCATGTTCATGTGTGTTGTATGTAGGCAAATAATTGCAGATAATGGGAGTGTTCTGTTTGATGGGAAGATAGGCATCTTCCCATTTACATAACAAATTGCAGCCAAGAGAAAGAGTAAGAACAAGGTAGCAGGAACAATGGAAACTAAAGTCATTGCTTCTATCACAAAGGATGTGATAAAAGACTGGTTAATCACAAAGGTAAACCTTACAAATGATGTGTGTGTACAATGTAATTCTAAAATGATTTCAGTTTCTTACCTAATGTAATTGGTGTGTTTAAATTCAGTTTTTCAGTTTCTATGTAATGCATTAGTTCAACCTTTAAACTTCATTTTCATTTCAGATTTTACCTGCCATAATGTTAAAGTGGCCACAAAGTTCAAACAAACAAATTTTTATACAACAAGACAATGCAAAACTACATATAAAGGACAGTGATCCAGAATTTAGATCAGCTGCCTCACAGAATGGTTTTAACATCAGAATTGTTCATCAACCTCCTAATTCACCAGATACCAATGTTAATGACTTGGGATGGTTTAGAGCCATCCAAAGTTTGCAAACAGAGAATGTGTGCAAAACAGTGAATGATTTAGTGAATGCAGTGGTGAAGTCTTTTGATATGCTTACTGCAGCCACACTAAATAAAGTGTTTCTGAGCTTGCAAGGTTGTATGATTGAGATTCTCAAGGTGAGAGGGCAGAATTCATATAAACTGTATCACCTTAAGAAAGACACTCATCAGGCAGAATAGACTACCACTCAACATTCAAGTTCCACATGAACTAGTTAGAGACTGTATTGAGTATCTAAAAACTCATGGAAGTGTTGAAGGCATTATAGGCCTTGAAAATGTCACACTGATGTGAAAGCACGGTTGGAGGATTTTTTTGTAAAGCATGGTGTGTAGACATAGTTAGGAGGATGCTCTAATTGCTGGTTTTTTTGTAAAGAATGACATGTGATGGTTTTTGAAAAGCATTTGGTAAAGCACCTTATGATGCTGAATTTTGTAAAGCACCTAAGGATGCTGTTTTGATAAAGCACATTAAGATGTTGTTTTTGTAAGGCATGGTTGGTTTAATGAAAAGTTTTTTGCTTTAAAACACACCACAGATTCAGATATCAAGTGTAGTAAATGTATCTTAAAATCCAATTAATCAGTTCACAATCATCCCAACAGATATCATCATTATCCACATACCAATCACAAGCACATTCAAGACAAGCAATCAGCACATACAACTCTCTAACCCACACAGATACTGGCCAAAAAAACCATCTCAACCAGCACATACAAGCATCTATCCCTAAACATGGATTCATTGATGCAACTGTACACAAACATATGAGAAATTTCATCATCTCAGCAAATCACAACATTTCTCACAACAGAATTGCACAATCAATTACCCATCAAAAAAGGCTTGATCTCACCAATTCAAAGCTCAGTTAGAGCATAAACAAGAACAACAACCACAAAGCTCAAGAACAATCACCACAGATATCACCAGTTCAACAACAACCAACATTAGTCAGATCATAATCAACAACATCAACAACAGATATCACCAAATAAAGAACAACAACCACAAATCTCACCAAAGCAGAGAACATTAGGGAAAGATCTCACCAAATCGAACAAGCTAGGCAATAAGATCCTCAACATATTCACTCGATCTTTGGGGTAATCACAAACATAAGCATGCAATTCCTTTTCAAGCTTCCTTTGATGGAGAATCCTCATAAAGGACTCAGATTGTGTCCAAACAAAGTCCTCAGATTCTGAAAGCGAGAAAGAACCCGAACCCGAGCCCTCCATCCCCTCCATCGCTCCTTTCTCCACCTCAACACCTCCACCACCGCTCAGAGCATCGGAGTCTTCATCATCGGCCTCAGGGGAAGGGTCGCGAAGCCAAGGATCGAACAGCACAGATCCTCCACGGATCCAGTAGGGATCCTGGCTCAGGATATGGGAATGAGTGGAACAAAAAAGTCGAGGGTTGAAGAGTATGGTTTTCTTCATACCTTTCTCGTAAACCCTAGTTTCAGAGGCGAAAACTGAGGCACAAGAACATATCTCAAAAGATCCAGCAACAGAGGGAGACATGCAACCACTTCCAACCTCCAATTCATCACAGGCCTCAAAAGAAATATATCCATCTAGGGTTTCAGAGGGTAGATGAAGTGTAGTATCTGTTGGGGAATGTTTCTCAACACAAATCCAGTGGGGATCCATGCTCATCACAGCGGGAATAGGTAGGAATCAACTTCTAGGTGTTCGAAAGAGGAGATGAGCTGAAGAAGAAGAGGAGGCGTCGTCGACAGAGAGAAGAAGAGGAATCATCTGCAGAGAGATAGAGACGAAGAGAGAGAGGGGCGGGTAGTGAGTGAATGTCTAGGAAGGGTTAGGGTTTAGTTAGCTAAGAGTGATTAGTGGGTTGGGTTAAGTGATAATATGGGCCAAATAAGGAAATGGGTCATCTCAGCTGGGACATCCCAATTTGGAAATTGGAACATTTCAGCTGGGACAGAGGGAGTATTAAATATTAAAAACAATTATATATATTATTTGATTTGAATGAACACATAGTAAAAAATACAAAATTATAATTATATAAAATAAATACAAAATATAATATTAAAAAATTATAATGAAACATAAAATGTGATGGGTAGAACATAAAAATAATATTTCCTCTCATTATTCATATATGAAATATTTACTGTACTAGAGTGTTTCGATAATAATGGTTTGTTTTAAAAAAAATTATATTTTACCCTTAAAAAATTAGAGCATTCACAATGGAAGACTCTCTAGGAGAGACTCCCAGTGACAATTTGGTAATAAAATGAATGTTTTTTTGTGGGGTCCATAGATTTTAGGTTGTGTTGTTTTGCCATAGTGGGAAACTCTCGGATATGAGGCTCTCTACTTAATTTGTATTTTATAATTTATGCTTCTTTTTGGAAATTTATTATGAATGAAATTTTTTAATTTAAAGTATAAATTTAATTAATAAATGTGTAATTTAAATTTAATTTCAAATTTTAATTTTAATATTTTTGATATAATTAGATTAATTTTAATAAAATCTGAATTAATTAATTAAAAATCTACATTAGAAAAAAGATGTGTGATTTGTGAAATTGAAATAGGGAAATTATAGGTGAAAATTAGGATTAAAAATACATTAAAAAATGAGAAATAAAAAAAAAGGGGGTTCTCCGGAGACTCATGCCCACAGCGGTAGCCTCCGGAAACCGAGTCCAGTCTCACAAATGTCAGCCCTACCTCCAAAGCCCCTGCTCCACAGTGGGAGTTGTTCAACCTAAAACGTATGTTCAATTTCTCGCAATTAACAAGTCTTATAGTACGTGCTAAACTGACCTTAAATCGAATCTCGTGGAAGACTAAACAAAACTATTAATTACTAGTAGTAAATTGCTAAAGATAGAATCCTACACACTCTATAATGATTTGAAGATGTTCAACAACCAATTAAAGATATAAAAAAAAATAACTAAATAAGAATACCAAAAGATTTAAGTTTAGGATTTGATACTTTAAACTCCTAAATTGATATCAAATTGATCATGCATTCATACTCGGTTAGGATCTCAAAAGGTAGCTTAGCAAATTACTTTCGTATTTATGTACTAAGCCGTGACTTTCACTTTCGTATCAAATTCACACCTCTAGGAACCACTTAGCCTAATATGAACTCTTATTCAAACATTCCCGATTAAGAATAATGTTGATTAACCTCAAATCAAGTGTCAAAGCAATTTCTCAATCTACTTTAACACATATGTGAATCTAATGGTGATCAAGCACTAAATTCCAACCAAAACAAGTTAATCAACTAAGCATGAATCAATCACAACATCAAATAAGAGAATTAATATCCAACTCTAGTAATAATCTAGCCAAGCATGATGGACATGTGTCACAGTCCAATTTCTTAACCCTATTTTAGTTAAGTAATTAGACTATGACTCGGGTAACTTTATAAAATCTTGGAAATGAAAATGGATCTCAAGGATAAATTGAATCAAAATTTTCGTAGGAATTTCAGGGCAGATTTGACACTTTCACTTCAAAGGATCATAACTTACTCATCCGAACTCCGAATTGAGATCCGAAAGAACCGATAGAAAGGTATCGAGAAGATATTTAAAATGATACCAATTTTACAAAATTTCGGACAGATAAGATGGACGAAAAGGGGGTTCCAATAAGCTGCTCTGTTTCTAGCGAAAACATAATTCAGACAATTTATGAACTCAGGCTTCAATTCACCAAAGGTAAAACTCAAACAATAATGGAAAGGGTTGAACACGATGATTCACAAAGGAAAATATCAACATGGATTTCATAAGCTAACCAAACATGATGGTATCAACATACAAATTATCAACGTAAAGGAACTGAGTTCTGCAACAGGAAGAGTGGATGAGTTACATGTATGAAGACATATAACTCAGGGCTTACAAAGTATGCTTCAACAAAGTTTAACAAGTGACCATAACCCACTCAATAATTTACATGTCAAAATAAACTACAGTGTTCAGCTCCATTTGCCATCTCCCAGCTCAACCTGCATGTTTAGAAACACATGCAGGGCATGAGTACATAAAGCACTCAGTGGACACATGCCAAAAACATTTAAAACTTGCTCTTAGAGCTATATGATTGACTTGCCAACTTTAGCATATACAGGGTTTTTAAGAAAATAACCTGCATACGCTTCTTAAAACATATATCTTTTCTTTCTGAAAACAATAAAAACTGAATATGCATCTCATGTGTCTGCAGACATTTATCTACTTTCTTGTGTTGAGAGGTAGGCCTCCCCCTCAAACACTCTGACCGGCCAGTCCGCTCATCGGCTCACGGTCTAATGTGTACACAAACCCTTACCGGCAGCTCGTCCGGCATAAGGCCGATATCGTAATTCTGTCGTAGATAGGTACATGCAACATGCTCAAAATAGGCAAGTCAACATCTATAAACATAATAAACATCTCAAAACATAAATAATTCTTTAGCACGTGCATTCTTTAGTTAGAAAGCCCACCTAGATGGTTTAATCTATTTAACCCGAGGCTTCGTCTCTTTCTTTCTTTTCTTCTTTCCCTTTCTCAGCTGAACCTTACATTAATAAAACATTTAAGAATAAGAAATCGTACTCTTTTATATGGAATCATCAATTCACAATATCATTCTTCTTCTTGTAATTTACTTGATTGCCAACTATTATAACTATAAGTTCTTCGGCTATTGCATCCTTCTATCTTTGTGCTATATTAATTACTTATCTTATCTATGTTATAATGTCACCTCTTTACATACTAAACTAACAAATTCTAACTTTTACATTCTAAACTAACAAATTCTAACTTTTACATACTTGGCTAATAAAATCTAATAAATTCACATTAATTAGCCATTATATTCATTCCTTATCTCAAATATCACCTTAAATCAAACAAATAAAATCTCTATGTGTAAGTTTTAATCATGCCCTTCTTCTTGAAAATTAAAGATCTTAATGTAAGAATGATTCTATCTTTAATTTCTTGATTTAACCATGCTTAATATTGCTTAATAAACTCTAATGCGTCATCACCCAATCTAATTAACATCAACATATATATAAACTTAGAACCTCCATAAACTAACTAAATTTTGAAGTTCATTTCTAATGCTTGAAAAATTCTAAATAAATTATTCTAGACATTATTCATACTAATAAACTCAAATATGGTATCCATTTAAACAAATAAAATCAAAATCCCATAGCTCTTCATTTCATAAATTTTCGAAAATTACATAAAATTTATACTTGGATTTTTCATCAAATTTCTTTCTAATCTTATGTTTAAACATGCTTAATTACATGAATAAAATCTTAATTTAAGCATAGCATCACATAGTATTAACATAATTTTAAACTTAAAACCTAAGGTCATATCATCATCTAATTCATTCGCTTTCTACATACTTTCCACTTTAAGCATGCTTTAATCATGAAATATGTTTCAACTTATTTTTAACTGTCAGTACGTGGCATTGTTTAGACCAGACCCACTGTCCGATAAAGGGAATCAGTATCGGGCACGAGGAATATTTCCAACCGATATACTTCCAATTATATTAAGTCACTCGCAATTTAAAACGAGTTCGTTATAGATTAATAAGCTGACCCTAGTCGTATTCTCAAGGAAGGCTTAGCAGGGCGATTATATTCTTTGTTCGTAAAAACGGAAAGCAATTAAAAAGAGTTTGATTTGGATTTCTATAGCTAGGCGAAGAAAGTAAATAAGAAAGCAATTAAAATCTAAACTAAGAACGAAACTTAAATCTAATCTAAGAAAGTAAAGAACTTGAAGTTTAAAGACGAAAGAAGAACGGAAAGAAATCTGGAAATTAAAGGCGATGAAAGGAATTGAAAGCATAAAACGAAATAAACGATAAAAGTAAATAAACAAGCAATAATTAAAAAGGAAAGAAACAAACTTGGATTAATACTTGAAGTACGTCTGGAACGACAATGAAAATCATGGAACGAGGGAAAATAATACGAATAGAACTACGAAAAACCTAAGTTTAGACGAACAAAATGAGACTAAACAAAATAACAATAAACTTCACTAATACTTCAAATTTAAACTCTCCATCATCATGCTTCAAAATCATGCTTTATCAAAATAAAATACATAAACATGATAGAGAATAGCTATTTACCTTCAATTAACTAAGTTTTATACTTGATATGGCTTGGAATCACACTATTATGTTTGGGAGGAGAAAAATTTTTGGTGTGGAGATGATGGTGGTTTTCGAAAATTCTAGGGGAGGAAGAGGAAGAAATTTTTTTTTGTTGATGTTTATCATGAATAGTGCTCTAGATTTCTTATATATATAAATAATTAATTATATTTAGATTTAATTAATTAAGTGATATTTATCACTTTCTCTACCATATTCTAGAATTCTCTTTTTCTTCTTATTTTATTTTATAATATTATGATTATCCCATAATATGCTAACATTTTCTCTAATCATGCTTAAGTAACACTTAGGTTACTTATCTTCATCAACTACAACTATATATCTTAATTTTAAATTTTCTTATTTTTATTTCTTAAGGATGCAAAGCCTCATTAAATCTCAAATTAGCAATTAAGTACTAATTAAAATTTGAGGGTATTACATTCCCTCCCCCTTAAAAAAAATTTCGTCCCGAAATTTAGTACCTTAATTAAATATCTCGGGATACTTCTCTTTCATTCGATCTTCTAATTCCCATGTTGCTTCTTCTGAACCATGATGCTTCCATTGCACTTTTACTAAATGAATAGATTTATTCCTTAATTTCTGTTCTTTTCGATCTAATATGCATTCAGGCTTTTCTTCATAGCTTAAATCTGGTTCAGGAACTATTTCTTCTTGATGGACTATGTGTTTTGGATCAAACACATACTTTCGCAATTGCGACACATGAAACACGTTATGTATACTACCAAAATTTGGCGGTAATGCTAACCTGTAAGCTACAGGTCCTACTTTTTCTAGTATTTCATATGGTCTAATAAATCTCGGTTTTAGTTTTCCTTTTATACCAAATCGATGCACCCCTCTGGTAGGAGAAACTTTTAAGAAAACTTTATCTCCTATTTCGAAACTCAATTCGGTTCGACGGTTATCTGCATATGATTTTTGGCGATCTTGAGCTTCTTGAATTCTTCCCTTTATCTGCCGTACGATTTTAATCATTTCTTCTATCGCTTCTGGTCCCAAAACTTTTCTTTCTCCTACTTCATCCCAGTAGAGAGGCGATCTGCATTTCTTACCATAAAGAGCTTCATATGGCGCCATGTTAATCGTTGCTTGATAGCTATTATTATATGCAAACTCTACTAACGGTAAGGCTTGTTCCCATTGTTGACAAACTAAACACCGTTCCACAAATGAAGCTATTTCTTTCTTCATTCCGACCCACACAAACTTTGGTTTGAGATCTTGATACATTTTTGTGCTTCCCGGATGAGAGGTATAAAGTGAGTTATGAGCTTCATTCATAATTTCATTCTTTATTTTCTCATCATTAGGCACACATATCCTATTTTTGAACATGATTGCATTATCCTCCGCTTCATGATAATCTTGTAATTTCTCTGTTCTGATTCTCACTCGTAGTTTCTCTAATTGCTCATCTTTCCGTTGAGCTTCTACAATTCTTCAAGTGGCTAACCGAGAAGGAGAAACAAGAGTTGAGATAGAGAGAAATGACGGACAGCGTGACGGCACAATAACTGTAATGATTGATGTCAAGGGGTAGAAAAAATGCATTTAAAAGAATAAAAATAATTTTAAAAATTTTAATTAAATAAAAGAGAAAAAGATAATAAAAGAAAAAGGGGTAAAAATTAAAATGCTCACTGCTACAATGCTACATGTCAAAAATACTCACTTTTTATTACACATGTCAAAAATACTCATTCTCATTTAAATTTAAAATTTAAAATAATTTATTTACCCTATTTATTTAGTATTTATTATCTATTACACATGTAAATTTATGAAAATAAATTATACTCCCTCCTATTCAATCTTTCTTAAAATTAATCTATATATCAATAAAAAAATATTTTTTTACCTACATTACACCTTAATTCATGATAATTTATATTTAGTTAGAATACAAAAATACATAAATTTATCCCTCCCAATCGATCACTTCCAAATCAAATTAGAGAAACAATACTATACTTATTCATTAATTAAGTCATTAATATTCCCTTAATATTTCAAATATTTCAAATTAAATAACTATCTACCTACATTAATTACCCATTAATTTTTACCACCCACCCACTACCATCTCCATCCTTCATCATTTTCATTCTATTTCATCTCCTTCCCAACACCCCACCGCCGACTGCAACATCGAGCCACCGCCGCCACCGCCGCGAAGCCACCATTTCTCACCCCTATCCAATGGCTTCAACGGAAGATACAAATATTATGGTATTAATTTGTATTTTATAAGATTTAATTTGTGTTTTAAATAGGTGAAATATGTGAAATGGATGAAAAGCATGTAATATATATGAAGTTTTATATAAAATTGATGTATGTGGGGTGGGGCGAAGAACTGCTTTGTTTATGCATGCTTAGCGATCGAGCTTTGGGGACTTTGGGTGAAGAACTCATTTGTTTTGCATGCTTCGCGATCGATGGGTGAAGAACTGCTTTGCTTTGCATTTTGGGAGGAGGTTCACGCTCAAAGAAGGAGAGGAATGCGTGGTTCGCGCTCGGCTGCGCGGTTTGCGCTCGAGCGCAAACCGAGCGCAAACCGAGCGCGAACCATGCATTCCTCTCCTTCTTTTAGCGTGAACCTCTTCCCAATATGTTTTTAATTATTGTGATGTATTATGTTGCTTTTTAATTATTTGTAATGTTTATTGT
>JAPKLX010000214.1:74896-185728 GCA_026898415.1 Leonotis leonurus
CTATTATGGTTCTTCCTGTAAAATTTCATAATTTTTTGATTTATATATCACAAGAATTAGATCAAGCATACACAAGAATTAGAAAGCATATATGACAGACACACGTAAATTTGAATAAATGAAGTATAATATAAATATAACCTAAAATACCTTTTAGATGCTATAATACTCTTCACCTTTACCTGCGTGGGTCTGGTTGTGGTTGTGCTCTTGCTTTTTTTAAAATGTAAATACAATGTTAGTATGATAAAAAGAGTAAAAGTGAAAGAAGAGTAACGAAGAAGAAGAAGAAGAGAAGAAAAAGTTTTGAATTATGGTAGATAGATACATTTATTATAGTTTACCAACCACAAAATATAAATTAAATAATTTATTTAATTTTGTATCACAAAATGCAATTTTAAGAATCTATTGTTGTTTAAGTAGTTACATTTTATTTATTAATCACATAATAAAATAAAATTAATTTCATCACAAAATAAAATTTAAAAAATCTGTTTATTCTTACATCATAAAATGAAATTTTCATATTTAATTTTTTATTAATTATATTTTATTATTTCATCACAAAATACAAATAATTTATGTATATTTATATTACAAAATGTATTTTTAAGGATATTTTGGTAATTGTATAAGTAAAGTGCACATTTTTAAGGATATATTGGTAATTTTATAGGTAAAGTGAGTAATTCTTGCATGAATAATAAGAAGTGAGTATTTCTTACATGTAGCATTGTAGTAGTGAGTATTTTTATACATTACCAGAAAGAAAAATTGGACCGAAGAGGAAATGTGAAGATGATGAGTAAAACTCAATATAACCATGATGACTTCCTTTTAGTTATACTTTAGAATTTAAAAAAATAAAATACTCTCATCAGTGTCATAGCTAGAAAAAAAAATTGTTAAAAAAAAAAAAAAGGATGATACACATTACGTTGGGTTAGCATACCAATCTCAAGATAAATTTAGGTTATCCAGTAATATCATGCCACTTGGCACCACATTATTGAATATCTAAATATACTTAATTTAATATGTATATATTAATTATTTTAAATAATAATAATAATAAAAAATATGAAAACTCACGATTTTAAATTCTCTATAAATAGAGTAACATATTTATATATTTTGAAGCACAATCAATTTTCATTTATTTTCTCACCTTTTTGTCAATATTTCAATTTTATCTCATTTCTAAATTATTTTATACCGTTTTTCAAATTATGCATCCAAAAATTTGACACTAATAATTAAATATGTAATGTGTTTTATTTATTGGGTTTGCAATTTATTATTTAATTCATTTATTTGTAGTATGGTTTATTTCATTTCAATTATGTATGTCTTTTATATGTATTTGATATTGAATTAATAAATTCATTGTTTATTTTAAATTTATGAAATAATAATTATAATATAATTAATGTATTTTTAAATATATGTATATATATAATGTACAATGAATACAAATTAAAGAAAATTATTTTTATTGTGAGATGGTGTCATGGGTAAAGTAGAAAGATTGCGAAAATGAGTTAAAGTGTGAATTGTATAAGTGGAAGATAGAGAAATCAATATTTTATTTGGATGATTGAGTTGTATAGTGTCATTGATAAATATAGTCTTACACCATACAGAATATGTCTGTCAATACATTCGTACATATCAATATTTTCAAATTATAAAAAATACTCCTTTTATCCAATGGTGTTTACTTTGAGTGATTAGTTATATTGATAAATAGATAATTAACTATTTGAATGATAAGATTATTAAATTAATTCAAATTCGAGTAATCCATCATTTATACCTTAAAGTAAATATTAGATTAACTTGGATTATTTTTATTAATCAATCTTATCATGCAATGTAAACACCGCCTATAAGTACTATTGTTTATACTTTTTGAAATTATAAAAAATACTCTTTTTGTCCAATATAATTACTATTATTTATATTCCCAATTATGGGGTGAGAATTTAAGATCGGAACATGAGAAAATTTCGGTTCCGATTCACTCGGCATCGGGACTTAGGTTTTGAAAATTATTGGGACTCCTAATTTTACGAAATTAATTTTAATTTTCATTCAAAATTTAAATTAAAATTTTATTTTGTATTTTGAAAATTAATAAAAATTTTATTTTATAAATTCATAATATTTTGTCCTGTAAGATTCGAAACAATTAGGAATATTCGAAAATTTGCACTTCGGAGCGAGACTAATTTTTTTTCCATTTCGAATTTTGGGAGTCCCGATGTCCCAAACAAGATCTAGATCGTAAAATTTCAATTTTTGAGGATTAGGATTTAGGGACGGATAGGTGCTCCTATCCCGATGCTCATTCCTATTCCTAATGAATTTACTTTATAAGAAAGCAAGATTACTTTAGGAGAGGGAGAGTATTAAATAAAGTTAAACTAAAAATGAATGTTTTCATTTTTGTCTAAAATTTTAGCGTAAAATACATTGAAAGAAAAGGTTGCAAATCAAACACGTTTAAAAGTGGTGGAAGTATATTTTATGCATATTAAATTATTAAAAGCACTTGTAGTTCGCACTTCAATTTCAAGGACAATAATATTAAATACATCAGTAAAAGTTTAATAATCCATTATAACAGTCTTAAGATCTTATAAAACTTCAGGTAAGTTTTGCCCACAGAAATTGGTATACGGACAACTGTTCATAAATTTATCTCTTAAAAAGATGTGATAAAGTATAATTACTTTTTAAATTTCTTCATTTTTATAATATTTATTTTATCTAAATTATAAATTAAGCATTTTTTTTTATCTCATTTTAAGGAAGGATAATATTGTCCATCTAAATTTAAAATGATAATATTATCCTCCTTATAGTGCGATAAAGGAAAAAAATAATAATGAATTTATAATTAGATAAAAATGATGGATAAAAGAAAAATTTAAAAATTAATTATATTTTTATCTTATGTTTTCAAGGGATAAATTTATTTTTCATTGAGAACGCAACGTTAATATCAACCAAAACAAAGTGTTATATAATCGCAAAAATATAATCTATCAGTCCTGCTCATTCATTTTTATTAAATGTGGCCACATTTATATATGGACACATAAATTAAAAATATTTTTTTTTGTTTAAAAAGGTGTTTTATTTTATATAAAAGTAAAATTATTTTTACTTTTGTTAAATGATTACATTTAATGAAATTAGTATAGTACTAGCTCTGTCCACTAAAGATGTTCCCACATTAACTTAGTATATAGTGTGTAAAGTGTATTGAGTGTTGTATAGTTAGTGGAGAATAGAGTCCACTTTATTGATGATGTGTAAAGTGTATTAAGTAGTAAGTGGAGTAAGGGGCCCACATTAATGATGATATATATTGAGTAGTGTGTAGTTAGTGGAAAATGAGGCTTATATTATTGATAATGTGTTGATTTGTGAATAGAGTAAAGGGTTGCCAAAAATAAAAAGAAAGTGAGAAAAAACTTGATGGACAGAGTAAAAAGAAAATGTAAGACGAAATTTGGTGGGCGGATGTAGTATTATTTATAATTAAAAGTTAATGAAATACTCCCTCCGTCCCGGCTCAATTGTCTCGCTTTCCAGTTTGGGGTGTCCTACTTGAATTGTCTCATTTCCTTTTTTGGATAAAAGTTGTGAGAGTAATAAAGTAGGTAGAAAGTAGTGAGAAGTAGTTGAGAAAGAAATAAAGTGAGTATTGGTATGCGAACTAAAAGCAAATAGGATAATTGAGGTGGACGGAGGGGGTATAATTTTAAAGGAGGGAGTATGTCGACATGAAGTATATCTCCAAAAGTAGCGTGTAAAGACCCTAAATGTTGACACGAGAGGGAACCTTCCGTACCTCACTGAGATTTTGATGTAACAAAAATGCTTTTTCAAAACAGGGAGCGGAAAGCGGGACCAGGTTTGAATAAGTATCATCTCATGTCGGTGCAATTATCTCCCCTTCAAGTCATAAGTTTATAAAATTGAGAAGTTAAAAGTCGTTTTCTATTAATGATTATTCATTTTGTCATTTTAAATTGTTTATTATTTAGTTCTTCTTTTTAGTTAGTGAATTTATTTACTTTTTATATACAATTTATTTAAATATAATAAATTAAGTAGGTTATAAACAACACTTAATGGAAAATCCATTTTAAATTAAATTATTTTTTAAAATGTATGCTTGGAAAACATGAATAGTAAAATAATGAACCTAGAAGGTATTAATTAGTTTTAAAATTATAATTAATAAATTAGTTGAGAAGGTTGATTTCGTGATGTGAAGTTGTGAACTGCACTTTTATTGTCGACCAAGAAACATAAAATTAATATTATAAATCCATGGTAGTGTGAAAGAAACTAAAAATTTATATGTTTTTTTCATTTTCAAAATTTTGCCACTTTTCAGAGAGCGTAATTTTATTATGCTTATTTCAGAACTTGACACATACAATGACGAGCCAAAATTCTATTAAGGGGTTAAATTAATTATAATGACGATGATAATAATATTAACACATTTAAGAAAATACAGTATTTAGAGAGAATATTTATAATTAATTACAATTTTAAAAAGTAGTTATCTATAGTTCACCGTTACAAACACTTGGAAAAATGATATTTCTTATTAGAGCGGTCAAACTTTACCAAAAAAGTTGTATACCATATAAATCATACTATCGAAATTTTTTTGTAAAATATCGAATATAAGGTATACAAATTTTTTTGGAATGTATTATACTATACCGAACTTTTTGGTAAAGTAAGGATACAATTTTTTAAAATATCGAGGTATATCATTATACATCGTACTTGACCCGATTTTAATTTTAGGTGTGGTGCGTTTTTGGCTATATATATATTTTCACAAATAAATTGTCCAATATTTGTTCAATATACTCTTGTCAATATAAATATTGAGAAAACAATACACTGGCAAAAGGAAAAAAAAAAGGATCGAAAAAAAAAACAAGTTAAAGAAAAATTTGACAAAGCTACATACAAGCCATTAGCCCCCTTGATCTTTCTTTAATTTAATTTCATTTGATTAGACGAAAATTCTTTAAAAACTTCCGCCTTCTTTAAAAGATTATGAATTATTTATCGATATATACATATACATATATTTATATATATATATATAATATTATGTGTGTATATGTATATATATCATTTGAATTATAATAAAACTGTTTATTTATAAATTATGAGTTATAATTAATAAATATTAATGATAAATTATAAAATTATTTATCTATAAATTAAGATTAGGTGTCAAAGGGGATGAGTTGTTGAACAAAATAACTTAAGGAGTTATGACAACCCACCACCATAATTCAAATTACGCTATTAGTGATGATATGGGGTCGTATCTTTTTGTCCCAATTTAGGACTGACAACATAATTCTTAAGTGATGATAGGTATGAATGAATGGAGTATGGAATGGAATAGTGATTTTTAACCTTCATTTTATTCATATATTTGGTTAAACATATGATTAAAAATCATCATTTTAATTGTAATCACTATTCATTCTATTAAGAATAGTCATTCCTCCTCCAACCCTTGATATTAATCATTCCAACCTCATATATATTTATTATTTTGACAAAATTATGATTATATATATTTGATAATTTTTAATTTTCAATAAATCAAACTTACATTTTTTATTTTTCAATAAATTAAATTAATAATTTTAATTTTAATTATCTATAATTTACTTTCTCTCCATTTCACTTTTATCCTATTTATATTCTTTTTTAATCATTTTTTTGTAACAAAAAAATAAATAAATAAATTACGTAACTCATACATAAAACTCTACTACACACCGTAACATAAACAAACACATAAAAATATATACAAAGAATGTTGGAGAAATGACGTTGTGTGTGTTAGTGGTGCAATGAATGACGAATATCAACGTATATGATATGAGTGTGATAGTGTGTATATGTGTATCTATTGTATGTAAGTGTGAAATTGTGTTATGTTTGATTGCAATTGTGTGTGTATGATGTGAAGTTTTTTAATATTTCTCAATTTTTATATTCAAAATTAAATCCGGAAAAAATTAAAAAAATAATATAAATATTATGGTGATAAATGTTCAACCTAAAGCGTGTGTCTAAGTTATCGCAATTGAACGAGGCCTATAGTACGCAGTAAGTTGACCCTAGTCGAATCACGTGGAAGACTTAGCAGAGTTTCCTAATTTAAAGGGATATGGATCAAATAATAAAAAGTCCTAAACATTCTATCAAAGTACAATTCATAGGATTAGCAAAATTAAAGAGCTAAATAGTAAATTAAATAATGGGAATCCAGACTAAAGGCTCTATGATTTGAACATCTACGTCAATCATCTCATGCCACGACTAACTCACGCATTCATTTACTAATCTAGAATTCTCAACACTATCTAATTACTAACCTTCTATTCCTAATGAGATTGTGACTTCAACTCTCGTATTTAAGCCACATAATTAAGAATTCCTAGATAGATAAATGAATACTCAATTTATACGTTTCCGATTACAAATGATGTTGATTAGACATTGATCTGACACAAGGATTATCTCTCGACATCACCTAGCATCAAGGAATTGAAATGGTGATCAATCGGTTCAAATAAACAAGCATAATCCAATCAACAAGCATATGATACCAACATCAACAATCAACTTAGAATCCAAACCCAGTAGAGATTCAACTAGTCAATCCAATTGCATAATCATTACATAAGAAATCCATATGAAATACTTACTAACGATTATACTACATGGTTGGAGCAGTCAATCTCCACCTTAAATTCTTCTTCCAAAAGTTAAAATACAATAACAAGTGTTCTCTAGGAGAGTTCTAAAGTTTAAGTACAGAGAGATATAAAAATACATCAGTTTTCCTCTTTAAATCACGTCCAAAACCGCCAATTAGTTGCGCCCAACAACCGCTGCATAGCCAGCAGCAGCTGGCTCGACCATCTTGTTCTTCGCGCTGTGCAGGCCCTAGCGGTCACTGGCCTGTGCTGTCTGAACTTCTGAGTTCTGCACTCCAGCGAGCGCTGGGAACTCCAGGCTCACTCCTTCAGTGCCATTTCTCCCCTCGTGCTATCCTCGACCCGTACCACTTCGTTGAGCTTTGCGTCCTCGGCACATCCGACATCATTTCAACTCCTATTAACTCTTTCTCGTCATCCTACAACCAAAATAATAACAAACAAAACCTGACGTAAACACGAACTAAAATACACCAAATCGACTCCAACCAAAAGCTAGACACGACAAAATATGAACCAAAAACGAGCTAAACAACTCCCCCACACTTAACCATTTGTTTGTCCTCAAGCAAAATCCAATCTCAATGCATTGACTCAAATCAAAAAAGCTAAAGCCCTTTGTTCTTTCCTAACCACAGAGTTACGAAGGCTTCGGAATCGCCGTGTTTTCGATGATTTGCAGGTAACCAGTTAACAACAAGTCCATCTTCCATACCTTCAATTCAAAACTTAGAATCGTATCCGGCCACTCAATTAAGACGTAGTGTTGCCCGTTACTAAGTACATCAACGCGCACACGATCACGATGTACACACATCTCACACCTCCCTATCATTCACATGTCCAATTCCCCCTTTATTAATGTCCTTCTAGCGTTTTATTACCTTTTTTTTTTGAAGAGTTACTACTTTTTTTTTGTTCTTCCTTTTCTCCTTTTTTTTTATTTAAGGGGAACCAAACATATAAACCCTAGGGATTAGTCACTCATAATCCGAATCATGATCAGTAACGCCAACTAGCAAGGCAACATGCCCCACTACATGCCTTAATCACACAACCTAGACCAATCGAGAAACAAACCAATCTAAGCCTACAACCTTACATGCTCATACCAAGGCTCACATGCTAATAATCGATAATCATCAACACAAAGCAATCGAACAAGCAAGACAACGTGCATATGATCAAGATTGGGGAAGCATACGACATCACAAATCACAATCACAAACAAATAATTACAAATATAAACACTAGACAAAACGTAACATGTAAACGTTACAAAGCAACGACAGACAAGCACGAACACATGAGAATCTAATAAATCCCCCACACTTAAGTGATACAATGTCCCCATTGTATAAAAGTAAAGAAGGGAATAGAAGACTTCCCTATAGAATGACAAAATTGAGCAACAAATTTTTTAAAAATAAATTGAGATGCTTCTTAAGAGTGGTTAAGGCCCGTCCATCTTTCCAATGATCCTCCGCTGGACTCCCATATCTAACTGAATATACATGCATTCTCAAATTTCATTCTCTCTCTTATATATATATATATATATATATATATATATATATATAATGAAACAGAAATAACTATGCATAAACTATAAATAAACAAGAACATAAACTAATGATATGATTTTACGTGGGTTGCCTCCCACTAAACGCTCGTTTATCATCATGAGCTCGATACTACGTTCTCCCCCTTGAGTTACTTACCCTGGCTAGGAAGCTTGTCCTTCCTATTGAGTTGCACGAACTCTCCCACTGTCTCGATAAGTTGACCAATTTGAGTTTCAATCCTCCTCATCGAAGCTTCTATAGTTTCAAACATTTTGTTATTCTCCTCGATAACTCTGTTAAGAGTTTCTTCCACCGAAGTCTTCGGAGGGGCCTAATGTTGTTGCTACTGCGGTGGAGCAAACTGTTGAAACCCATGTTGATTGGGCATATTCTAACCCAGTTGAGCTTGCTACCTCTATGAAAAGTTTGGGTGGTAACGATAATCAGGATTATACGTGTTGGAGTATGTATCGAACTTGCGCCGTGACTGAAAATCTTGCAGAGCATTAACATGTTCCTCATACTCCACACCAGAATCAACTGCACGTGCACACAAGTTTGCTTCGTGCCCAAACTCTCCGCAAATCCCGCAAGTCTCCTTCTCAGTGGTCCTTCTTGGTTGCTCATCTGCAGTCCTTATTGCTTGAACTTGCCTAGTGAGTTCTGCCAACTGTCTCACCATGTCATTGCTAGAAGTTAGAAGTAGCCTCATTCACTTTCTTTTTCAGACCTCTCGAGCTTCTTTGCTGACAATACCCTGCCATATTCTCGAATATATCAGTCAGCTTTTCTGCAGTTCTGTTCCCAATGTCCCCTCCGGCTGCATTGTCCACCATATATTGAAAGTTTTGGTGGAGGCTCTCGTAGAAGAACTGATTGAGCAGCTCCGGAGAAAGGTTGTGGTGGGGGCACTGCATCTGGAGGCCCTTGAATCTTTCCCATGCCTCGTGAAGAGGCTCACCTTCCATCTAAATGACGGCCACCAGTTGGGATCTCACTTCTTGAGTCTTTTGGTTGGAATACCACTTTGACATGAATTTCTCTGATACTTGATTCCAATTCTGCAACGAATTGGGTGCCAGCGACATGAACCGCGTCTTGGCTTTATCTTTCAGTGTGTATGGAAAACAACGCATCTTCAGTTGATCCTCGTTCAAACCTCCAAGAGGAAAGTTTTGAATAATGGCATAGAACTCCCATATGAAGTTCAATACATCCCCCGCCGGCATGTCATAGAAGGAAGGTAGCTGGCTGAAATGTATGTTCTTCAACTCGTAATTACAAGCTACTTCTCCCAAAAAAATCGGTGATGCCAAGGCTCCAATCACTGGCCTAGTTAGCTCTATCATCTGCCTTGCCGCCATAACTGTCATTGAGCTCGTTTCACTGTAGTCGGTGTCTGATTCCTCTGAGTAATGTGACTGATATCTCAAATCTAGGAGATGTCCATTCCCGTTATCCCCGTCCAGGTTGACGACTTGCAACTCCCACCTACGATGTACATTATCCAACACTGGTGTTAATCTTCTATTCAAGCTTCAACAACCGTGCATACACAACCTATCACCACAGTAGACACGTCAAATGCAACTTGCGGGAGGTAGATTTCCTAAAATATAGAAAAATAAAGAACTATTACAAACGAACATTATACATCAAGAGGAAACACGAAACAATAGAATATGAAATAAAAAGAGAAAAATAACAAGTACATAAAGGGATAAACACAAACAACAATATCATTTAAACCAAGAACGCCTAAAACCTTCCCTAGTAATGGAGCCAAAATTTGTTCAACCTAAAGCGTGTGTCTAAATTCTCACAATTGAACGAGACCTATAGTACGCAGTAAGCGGACCCTAGTCGAATCACGTGGAAGACTTAGCAAAGCTTCCAAATTTAAAGTGTTAGGGATCAAACAATAAAAAGTCCTAAAACATTATATCAAAGTACAGTTCATAGGATTAGCTAAAATTAAAGAACCAAATAGTAAATTAAATATTGGGAATCCAAAATAAAGGCTCTAAGATTTGAACATCTATGTCGATCATCTCAGATTATGACTTCAACTCTCGTATTCCTAATCAGATTATGACTTCAACTCTCGTATTTAAGCCACACAATTAGGAATTTCTAGATAGATAAATAAACACTCGATTTATACGTTTCTGATTACAATCGATGTTGATTAGACCTTGATCCGACCCAAGGATTATATCTCGACCTCACCTAGCATCTAATGAGTTGAAACGGTGATCAATCGGTTCAAATAAACAAACATAATCTAATCAAGAAGCATGAATGAGACCAACATCAACAATCAATTTTGAATCTAAAACCTAGTGGAGATTCAACTACTCAATCCAATTACATAATCATTACATAATAAATTCACATGAAATACTTACTAACGATTACACTACGTGGTTGGAGCAGTCAATCTCCACCTTAAATCCTTCTTCCAAAAGTTAAAATACAATAACAAGTGTTCTCTAGGAGAGTTCTAAAGTTTCAGTACAAAGAGATATGAAAATACATTAGTTTTCCTCTTTAAATCGAGTCCAAAACCGCCAATTAGTTGTGCGCCCAGTGACCATTGCATAGCCAGCGGCCGCTAGCTTGACCATTTCGTTCTTTGTGCTGCGGATGCCAAGCGGCAGCCAAGTTCCCAACGGTCATTGGCCTGTGCTCTCTGAACTTCTGAGTTATGCACTTCAGCGAGCGCTGGGGTCCCAACGCCCGCTGGACTCCAAGCTCATTCCTTCTATACCATTTCTCCTCTCGTGCTATCATCAACCCATACCATTTCATTAAGCTTTGCATCCTCGGCACATCCGACATTATTTTAGCTCCTATTAACTCATTCTCGTCATTCTACATCCAAAATAATAACAAACAAAAACCAACGTAAACACAAACTAAAAGACACCAAATCAACTCCAACTAAAAGTTAGACACGATAAAATATGAACCAAAAACACACACAAAAACGAGCTAAACAATAAAAATATGGAAAATATTTGACGATTCTATTTCATTCGTATTCCTTGCACATACCAATTATAGGAATAAAACATATATAGTTTTTCAATCCATTCTGACATTCATTCAATTCTCTCTTTATTCCATTCTACCCAACCACCTCCTTATGGTCTAGTGCATAGAGAATTAGGATGGTGCTGTGTAATCCAACACCCTTGTAGGTGGATTTCTTTGCGTATCGTAGTCATGAGAGATTATAAGATTATGATTTGTCTTAGTGTAAATGGGTTGTTACCTTTTTGATGAAAATAATTAATTATTACTACCACTGTCCTGTTAAGAAAGTGGTCACGTTTCATTGTTGGTTCGTTCCACAAAAATGATTAATTTTTCAAAAAAGGAAAAAAAAAATACTTTTACAATAATAACTCCCAATTTTTATTTGATGAAACATTTTTTCAGATTATCTCATAGAAAATTCCAAAGTTAAGTACATAACATAAACTCCAAAATTATGTGTTATTAACTTGTATCAATATTATAATGAGTGACATATTCAAAAGTGTTTTAGAGTGAGCTGGTTCTCTAAGAATAAAACAGATTGAAAAAAGAAATATTAGTACAAATGACGAGTACATAAATTCTATTAAGCGTTCCCGGTTGGCAAACAGAATAACAATTCATTTAAAAAATTGTATATAATTCATTGTCATAAAAAATATGTCCAAAAAATTTTTTCCTAAAAAGGATGAAAATGTATAATAAGTTTATACTTATTATAAGTATAATTTTAAATGTGGACCAAAATTATAAGTATAAACTTTCTAGTATGTTAGACCTAAAATGTG
This sequence comes from Leonotis leonurus, assembly GCA_026898415.1. Classification (NCBI taxonomy): domain Eukaryota; kingdom Viridiplantae; phylum Streptophyta; class Magnoliopsida; order Lamiales; family Lamiaceae; genus Leonotis; species Leonotis leonurus. The sequence continues at coordinate 87,083 of JAPKLX010000214.1, forward strand.
TACTCTAGGTTCTCGTAAATATACGAGGTCAATTACACTTGGCAAGTTAACCCCCGGTCGAATCTCAACGAAAAGCTTAGCAAGGTGATTCTAATCCTAAGTGTTATCAAGAACAAATAAATAGAAATCCTAAACACTCTAATCAATAATAAGCATGAGAAAACAAGAAATAAATAAATAAAACAAATAATAAAAAGATGGGATTCCAGATTTAAGGGCATAGAGTTGAGAAAATCTGAAATCAATTAAATAATGCTCCTAAATTAAATCAATTAAATTTAGAGTTAAGGGCTTCTTAATAGTTAGTCTAATTAATTACTTATGTATTCTTAATTAGACGGCAACCATGACTTTCGTAATAAATTACCCTAAGAAGAATTCCTCAATTAAGAACAATGATTCGTAATTAATAAATGATTTCCCAAAGTTGCTTAATTACTAACTTCAATATTCAATAATTAAGCCGCAATTCTAACTTACGTATTCAAATCACACAAATAGGAAAATCACAAATCAATAACGAATATAATTCCTACGTCTCCGATTTGGAATTATTAATGATTAAACTCTAGTTCTTTATTGGAATTATCTTTCGATCTCAACCAATAAACAAATAATAAAAAATAGTGGTCAATCGTCTCAATTAAATAAGCACAAGTTAAATCACGAAGAATAAATCAAGAACAATCAATAAATAATTAAAGAAATTTTAAACCCTAGGTAGATAATGACAATTCAATCCATAAAAACAATCAAAGATAAGAATTAAATAAAACTTACTAAGATAGAATCTTGGATTGAGTGTCAAACTCGCCCTCAATCCTTCATCCCTAGGCGAAATTACAAATAAATCAAATAATAAGAGTGTATCTAGGATTTGGAAAAGAGAAAATATAATTCCGGGATAGAAAATACGCCCAAAACGGACTTTAAATAACAAATTACACGTCTAATAGTCACACCCAGCGCCTGCAGAGGGTCCAGCCAGCGCTGGGACCCAGCGGCCACTGGCCCTTGCGCTCAATGATTTTGTTTCGGCCCGTTTTCCCTCGTTTGAACTCCAATTTTGGATCCGTTTACGGATATGGACTCCTATCGAGATGAAATTTAATCTTATGTTATCCAAGCTTCATCGTTACAACTCCATTTCACATCAATTTTCATACCAAATGACCTACATGCAATTACGGTAACCGGACGTAAATACTAACCAAAATATATATAAAATGAACCTAAAGCTATGAAACGAGACTCGAAAGGTCTTTTAAAAACACGACAAAAGCACACCAAACAAACCCCCCCCCCCCCCCTCACACTTAACCATTTTCTTGTCCTTAAGCAAAAATCTAATCACAAACACATTCGAGTCGAGTAGAAAATTAACGTGCAAGCTTCAACAACCATTCATACCTTCAATACGAGGACTTAAACTAGATTCAACTCTCAATCAAACAAAGTCACTCAATTAAGCTCGTACTGTTGCCCGTTAACTAAACTATCTAACAAGTACACAATCACGATATTCACACATCTCACATCTCACATCTCCCTAGCACTCAACAAGTCAAATTCCCTTAAATATCTTTTTTTTGTTAAGAAGGCGAGTAAGAACATTTTAAGGGCATTGATCATTGGGTATAAATTTCAATGGATCTCATCGAATATCTCAATGTGGTTTCTCATACTCATTATCAAAGATAAGAGGAGTAGATCCCACGAACTTAACTCGACAACTCATTACGCCCTTCCAGCGTTTTTATTCATTTTTTTGCTTTTTTCAAGACAATAAGGGAATAAGACACGTAAATGACAAGGGAGTATCACTCATAATTCAAATCATGATTGTGCACTAGTTATCTAGCTAAGCGACATGCCCCACTAAACAAGTCTAATCGAACAATATAGCCTAACCAAAAGTCGAATCAATCGGAGTCCTACCACCATTCATACCACATACCAAGGCTTAACATGCTAATAAACGACTATCATCAAATATGCATGCAATCAAACAAGCTAGAGAACAAACAAACAATCAAGAAAGTGAGGCATAAACAATAAAATAAAAATGACACTCAAGCAAGTGCACCCCCTCCCCCACCCCCCCCCCCCCACACACACACACACACACTTAAACTTTACTACGCCATCGTAGCAAACTAAAGTAAAGGTAAAGAAGACTTCCCTGATAAAGATGAGAAACGAAAATCAAGACTCGATACGTCAGATTCCTGATATTGTGAGTAGTCGGATGGTGAAGAATGAAGAAGTCGAACTTCGCACTCACCTGCAATTTAAGACACGAAAATATGCTATTTATATATTCAAAAAGGAAATAAAGAGAGAACGGAAATAAAAACAAATTCTCATTTAATGTCTCAAGCTCGACAAAATATCTCCTTCGCAAGTCCTCGGGTTGACTAGCAAGTTTGTCCTTCCTGTTCAACTGCACGAGCTCCTGAAGTCGAATACTTGCACAAACACAAACGATAAAATCAAAGCATAATATATGTTAAAAAGAAAATAATAAAGAAAATACGAAACAAAGTAACAATAACAAATGAACGAAACAATACGAAAACATTGAACACGAAAATAGAAAATAACGAACACGAATAACACTCAAAATCAAAAACGCTAAAGCTTTCCCTGGCAACGGCGCCAAATTTGTTAGACCTAAAATGTGTACTCTAGGTTCTCGCAAATATACGAGGTCAATTGCACATGACAAGTTAACCCCGGTCGAATCTCAACAGAAATCTTAGCAGGGTGATTCTAATCCTAAGTGTTATCAAGAACAAATAAATAGAAATCTAAAACACTCTAATCAATAATAAGCATAAGAAATCAAGAAATAAATAAATAAACAAAATAATAAAAAGGTGGGATTCTGGATTTAAGGGCATAGAGTTGAGAAAATCTAAAATTAATTAAATCATGCTCATAAATTCATGTTATTGCTCGTTCATTAAGGGCTTCTTAATAGTTAGTCTAATTAATTACTTATGTATTCTTAATTAGACGAAAACCATGACTTTCGTATTAGATTGTGCTAAAAAGAATTCATCAATTAAGAACAATGATTCGTAATTAATAAATGATATCCTAGAGTTGCTTAATTACTAACTTCTGTATTCAATAATTAAGCCGCAATTATAACTTACGTATTCGAATCACACAATAAAAATCACAAATCAATAACGAATATAATTCCTACGTCTCCGATTTGGAATTATTAATGATTATACCCTAGTTCTTTATTGGAATTATCTCTCGATCTCAATTAATAAACAAATAATCAAAAACGGTGGTCAATCGTCTCAATTAAATAAGCACAAGTTAAATCACAAAGCTTGAATAAAGAACAATCAATAAATAATTAAAGAAATTCTAAACCCTATGTAGAGAATGTCACGCCCCAAATACCAAGGGCATGACTGGGCGGGGATAAAAGAAGCGAGGAACAAATGGGGCATTGTGTTCGTGTGCATTATAAGAGAGAGTTGTCCTTGAAAATCGGACAGCATCTCCTCTATAACTTTGACTATGCCATTTTACAACCCAAACAGCTAACCAATGCAAAGACAATGTCTATAATAATGAATCTAAAATGAATCATATGCAATATGGAGATAATACAGCTCGAGTCATGGGAGCGGTAATCCAGAATCCCAAGCGGCCGAATCATCCAAGATGAAATGAATTGGAGATAATACAGCTCGAGTCATGGGAGCGGTAATCCAGAATTCCAAGCGGCCAAATCATCCAAGATGAAATGAAATGAATTGGAGATAATACAGCTCGATACATGGGAACGGTAATCCTGAATCCCAAGCGGCCGAATCATCCAATATGAAAGACGGGGTTGGAGATAATACAGCTCATCTCGTAGGAACGGTAATCCAGAATCCTCGAGAGGCCAAATCGTCCAATAAGAACCGTCGATCAAATGCGGAGGTTAGTGAGCCTAGCTCGCCAAAAGGAATCACTCACCCAACTCACCAAGTGTGGTCGGCATTCGCTCGAACACTACACAATGGGTTGAGGAGTTGAGCATCCAAGAGGGGCCGACTACTTCTAAGCTCTCCTATGCACGTGTATGCATGTAATGGGCAATGATAATATGATAACATGAACCTTTATTAATAATGGCCGATGAGGCCTTCGTGGAATGAGAAAATGATCTTAGACTTTAAACATATATATTATCACACACATATACGTGAATAATAATTATTTCATAAATATTATAACATACGTGAGCATGGCAGCGGAAATTCTTATGTATAGAATGGTAAACCGTTCTCGTGATGAAGCAATCGTCATCCCAATAACACCATTCATCAGCCACACGCGTCATGCTGCTTCCTCAGCCTATGAAAAATTTTGTAAAACGTGGGGTGAGTACTAGTGCACTCAGTTGGGTTTTTCATAAAACGAAAAACATAGTCTCTATTCAGTATACTTACCTTAGAAGGTTTTAAAACAAAATAACTTCTAAGTAAGCAAAACATTTGTGCATAAATTAAACATGACCCGGCATGACGTTACTCTTATATAGGTTATGTTCCGGGCCTTTTACCACCGACGGATCATAAACATTCAGTCAAATAGGGCTCGACGAACCGTACACCCTAACATAGCATGAGTCAAAACCCGATGGTGATCAACCCACCGCAGTAGAGACTAAGTGATCACAGTCCTTAAATCGACGTGTTAGGCCGAATAAGAACCCCTGACGGTCGATAAGAGCATTAAACAGTCGATACCTTCGTGAAAACATTTTAACAGAGATCCATGCATTTTTCATTTAGAGAAAAGAGTTTAATAACTCAAAATACGTATATATCCCCAACCTTTCACCGATGATATTCCTCGATTACGGGAAAACCGTAAATCCTTATGAGCTCAAATTTCAGTGCTAGGTACTTGTTAGTCATAGGGAATATATTTTGGCTTTAATTTCCAAAAAGGAACTATAGATAAGTAGTACTAAATTTTTAGGCTCAATATTATTCTTTTTATCACGTAATATATTAATTTGGCAGCAACCAGGCTTTCAAACGACTTTGGCCAAGAAGGCAAAAATAATCAGTGCAATATTCTTTAGTGAAATATGCAAAGAAATCATGCATGCATGCAACTTCATTTTTACTTCACCTAGAAGTAACGTTGCCTTTTCTCGATTTTAAGAAAAACCGTTCGATAAAATTTAGTCCAGTTTCTTTTGAAAAATCCTATATTTTTTTTCTTTACATTCACCATAAATTTCACCGTAAAAGGATAACCGGTTAATAAATTTTCTTTAGAAAAATATTAAAATAGTACTCCCTCCGTCCCACCATTCTTGGCCCCTTTGACCAAAACTGTGAGTGCTTTTTAGTCAAAGGGGCCAAGAATAGTGGGACAGAGGGAGTATTATATATATATATATATATATATATATAATGCATGCAAAACTTTTACGTAGACGAAAACACATTATGATTATGCCGATATGTAGAATGCATGACCATGAACACAAAACCTTAAGGGTCCCTAGTCGTCCGAAGAACGGACGACCACCGAATTGGGGCTTTCGGAGTCCATCGGTGACACCGATATTGGAGGCGGTGGTGATCGGTCGTGATCCCTTCGGGCCACAACCGACCATCATCGTTCCAAACTCCCTTCGGTACTCGAGTTCTATGTAATGAGAGCTATGCATAGGAGAAAACCGTTTCAAAAAAGGACGTGAAACGAAGAAGAAAAAGAGAGGTGAAATTATAATAAAATTTCGGCGACGGCGAGGTCGCTACGGTCACCCAACGGCGACTAAGCCACCTTCATTGAGTTCCCGAGCTTCCATTGCCTTGCCTCGATATACCTCTTTAATTCGAATCGAACTCGGAAGCTAGGCGGCGGAGCTCTGCCGCTCGTTAATGGCTGACGAAGAAAAATAAAGAAAGAAAAGGAAAGATGAAGAAAGGGGGGGGGGGGGGGGCTGCGTTAGTTTGTGTGGGAGAAAGTGGCCGACTCTCCCCCTATTTATATTTTTTTATAATATATATTATATTATTATTAAATGCTTAAAACTCGAAAATCCGTAACTTCTACATACGATCTCCTTTTCGAGCAAACTTAATGTTAATATTTTTCATTTTAAAAACTCTACACAATGACTATAATATTGATATACTTTCAATCATGCATGAAAAGTTCATTTTTCAAATAAACCTTTTAAAAAACTTTGCCAGTCTGCCAAATTAACATGGTAGGTCCTAACAGGCTCTAGATTTTTTCTAAAATTCTTATTTCATCATACCTAGGTCCCTTAATAGTTAGAACACTTAAAAGTATAATTTAGAAATTAGCGGGATATTACAGAGAATGACAATTCAATCCATAAAAACAATTATAGATTAGAATTAAACAAAACTTACTAAGATAGAATCTTGGATTGAGCGTCAAACTCGCCCTCAATCCTTCATCCTGAGGCGAAATTACAAAGAAATCAAATAATAAAAGTGTATCTAGGGTTTGGAAGAGAGAAAATATAAGTTCAGGATAGAAAATATGCCAAAAAAACAGGCTTTAAAAAACAAATTACGCGTCTAAAATTCACGCCCAGCACCGGCGGAGGGCCCAGCGGGCGCTGTGGTTAAGTTTCTGTACTGGCCGAGCAGTAGGTCCAACTGGTGTTGGCCCTCGCGCGCAGCGATTTTGTTTCGGCCTGTTCTCCCTCGTTTTAACTCCGATTTTGGATCCGTTTGCTGCTACGGACTCATATCGAGATGAAATTTAATCCTATAATATCCAAGCTTCATCGTTACAACTCCATTTTGTGCCTATTTCCAGACCAAACAACCTACATGCAATTACAATAACCGGTCGTAAATACAAACCAAAATATACTCCCTCCGTCCCACCTTAAATGTCCCATAACTTTTCGCACCGCAAACCAAGATAACTTTAATTTAACACTTTAATTCCTATCTACCCACTTTCCTCTCTCTCCAACTACATTACTTTTTCCTTATTTTCCACCCAAAAGTGAAAATGGGACATCTCAGCTGGAACGTCCCAAAATGGAAATTGGGACATCTCAGCTGGGACGGGGGGAGTATATAAAATGAATTTAAAGTTATGAAACGAGACTCGAAAGGTCGTGTAAAAACACGAAAAAGACACACCAAACATTTTCCACCAAAATTATCCTAAAAAAAAGGATAAAATGTGGAATTCTTATTATTAGGAATTGCGTGTGGAAAAAATGTGGAGTAATGTTGCGTTATTTTCAAATGTATAATTTTGATGACATAATAAATAGAAAATAAGCGCATTACCTGGATGTAGTAATAAGTTTTTCCTAAATCCTGGATTGCCGTCCAAAATAATATGTAAACATATGTAGCTATAGGACTTTAGGTAGATTTTTTTCTATTATTTATTTATTTGTTTGTTGAGAAAATATGATTATTTCTTTTAACTTTTTTTTTTTATCGTGAGGTTTTATGTTTTATAGGTATGGTCAAACATAGATTTCAACATGTCTCCATGCATCCATATCAAAATTAAATATATATAAGGAAGAAAAAGAGGCTTATGCGTGTCGTGGAACACAAGGCAACGTAGAAGTAACATTATCATTTAATTATAGTTAATGACATTCTCAAGAATCAGCCCATGGTTAAGATTTTGGCACATTTTGCTACCATGGGCGAGTTGAATCTGGAAAACCGAAATCCCATATCTTTTATGATGTCGCATCAGTATCGCTGCAAATTTAAAAGCATAGTTTTTTGAACAGTTACTTTTGGAACAATTTTCGTAAATCAAAGTTTATTGAGACTTGTAAGTTTTCGGATTGTGTATCTTTATAAATTATACTCCCTCCATCTCATTCAAGATGACTGATCTCCTTCTTTTCGACACACAAACTAATATGACCCTGTTCTTTTTGCTTACCCAATACACTTAAAGCACACAAAATTTGCTATAAAGGGAAACGGGTCAACTTTATGGGACAGACGAAAATGGAAAAATGGACTGTCTTAAATGGGACGAATGAAGTATATCCTTCTTGAATGGGACGAATGAAGTATATCCTTTTTTTTTTTTCAAATTCTCAATTCCCTTGGTTGCAATCACCACCGCGAACACTATTGCACATCGGTTGCACACTACTAGCAAGGCCTACACCACACAAGCCCTTGACACCAAAGAAGTCCCTCTACCACCGCTCCCATTGCTAGCACCGTTGCTCTATCTCCATCTCTGTACCATTAATATGTATATAAATGAAAGCGAGCAAAGTCAATGGACAACTGAATAATGATCATGCTCAATATCAATGTCAAATGACTCGTAATATGTATTCAAATGAACGCAAGCAAAGTCAATGGACAATTAAATAACGGAGCAAGTCAATGGACAACTAAATAACGGTCCTGCTCAACGTCAATATTAATTGACCTGAAATATGTATACAAATCTATGCGAACAAAGTCAATGGACAACTAAATAACGGTCTTGCCCAACATCAATATCAAATGACCTGAAATATATATACAAATAAATACGAGTAAAGTCAATTGACAACTGAATAACGGTCATGCTCAACATTATTGTCAAATAATCACATAACATGTCACAAACTCACAACGCAAATAAATGAGAGCAAACTCAAGTCAACGTATAAAGTTAAATAAGAATCCACACACCTTAAACTTAAACTTGAAAGTAGAGCAACTCAAATTTAATTACAAACATGTTAGTCGCACCTCACCTAGAAATTAAATAATTAAAACTCATATATATATGTGTGTGTGTGTGTGAGAGAGATTAACTTGTCAATGGATGGATAAAACTCGAATCGAACGTGAAACCGGTCAAAACCACTCATTTTAAAGTTATGGTTCTGGTTCTGGATCCAAACCCGTCCAAACTCATTCATGGTCGATCCAGACCCGACCCGTCAGGTACGGTTCCGGTTCTAGTTTGGCTCGACCCGATCAATTTATTTTTAGTTTTTTTTTCAAAATTACTTTATCTTAAAAAATGATATTTCATAATATCTCGTGTTACATCTTTGATCGTAGACGAACACTCTATACGTCTCAATTCAATAATAAATGTACCAATGAATAAACACATATAGATCGTATAATATTTATGATATTTAAGTGACTTTTTAATTCATTGAATATATTTTGATACCTATTTGAGAATTCAATCAAATTAATTATTTTTGGCCATATATCATTAGAGAATGAAACTCAATTTCATAATTATCTACATACTAACTTTTCTATTAGTGGGTAGATATTTTATATGTATTTATTATAATTTATATGTATTAAAGAGTTCATATTATTTAAAAAAAATTAATATATATAATTTAGGGATAAAAAGCTTAAATACTCACTTTAATAAATAAAGATAAAAATATCCACTTACATAAGCACATAAGAAAATTGATCATGTGTACATGTGTTTTATTTCACAAAGTAATTTGAATTATATGAGTACATGATGAACTGTGTGCATTGTAGTTAAAAATAAATAATTTAATAAATTGTTCAAACCCATAAAACTTCATATATATTTAATTTTTGAAGCAAACACGAGTATATACATTTAATTTTTAATCATATTATGAATGTATGTATGCATATAAATAAACAAGTTCATATAATTTGAGTTTATTTCCATACGGGCTTAGACATTGATGCATAATTAAGAGTTAAAGATGTGTAACAAAATATTTATCGACTTTAAGATGAATACACATACATAAAATTCAAATAAATTGCTTAGATTTTATAAATATTCAAATATAATTTATTTTCATTAGTATTGTTTAGCCTCTTTTTGTTAGTCTAAACTCATATTTTTCGTGTTTTTATTCATATTATTTTCCCTCATTCATTGATGTTTTGGCCCGATTTATGTTTCATTTTATGTTTCAGGATCATTGGCCTAAACGAGCGTCGAAGTTGGAAAAGAAATGAGGAAGAATCGAGAAACGATGAGAAAATGAAGACAAGTGTCGAGAAACTAGTCAGCGGTCGCATGACACGCCGCAGCCGCTGACTAGGTTGTTTGTGCCGCGGTCGAGCCAGCAGCGTGCCAGCACCAAGCCAGCGAGCGCGGGGCCAGATCAACAGAGTCAGCGGTCGCTGATCTCGCGGCCGTTGCAACCAACCCTCGCACGGGTCGCGAAACCACCCGGGTTAGCGGCCGCTAACCCACCTCTCGGCTATATATTCTCTGCGAGTTCTCATTCGAAAAAACATCACTTTTGGCATGGAATTTGCGACTGCTTTTGACGCCACTCTTCATCACTACTTTTAGACGTTTTTCTTTCATAGTTTAGCACTTCTCGATCCCGTGTTATAGGGTCGATACTTAGATTTCTAGATAGTTCTTCGCATTGTTTTTGTCTTCAAGTTAGCCGATTGCAATATTCATAATTTCGTACTTCGTTTTCCAGAATTTTGTTGTGGATTCAGGATCTTTCCAGTTCCTAATTCAAGTTCGTTTCGTTTCCCTTTACTTATTCTTGTTTCGTTTATCGCTTTCGTTCGTTTTATCGTTATGCTTTTGATTTATTATTCCATTTTCGATTTCCAAATTTCTTCCGTATTTCTTTTGAATTCAAGTTCCATGTTATTTATTTTCCTAGAGTAGATTTAAATTGTCTTCTTAGATTAGATTTAAATTACGTTTCTTATTTACGTTCTTCGCCTAGATTTAAAACTTCAAATCATTTTTATTGCTTTCCGTTTATGAACAAAGAATCAAATTGGCCTGCTAAGTCTTCCTTGAGAATACGACTTGAGTTGGCTTACTATTGCTAGACGACCACATTCTAAATTGCGAGCGACTCGAACAATTTTAGTCGCAGCAAATTTTATTTATTTATAATATATATTTATATATTCGAATTTATAGCATGTGTTGGTCCCGAAAGAGCTAGATTGGTGTTAGGGGGGGGGGGGGAAGAATACACCAATTCAAACTTTTTGGGTTTTTCTCGTTTTTAAGTTTAGAATGTAAGGCTTGAGCACACTTTAAAATAAAGATAGTTTAGGTTAGCTTAGGGTTTCTTCTTAGGTGGAAGAAACAACTTAGCTCAAATAAACCTTAAGTGTAAAGAAACAATTAATAAGATTAACTTTAAGTAAGTTAAACTTGATTAATGTTGTGTGCGGAATTCGGTGGTTAATGCTCTTTGTAGTTAAAACGTTTTCTTTATTCGATCTTTAACACAACCAAGTTAATGCAAGAGTATGAAGAGAATGATAGGGAAAGTAAAACAGAAAGAAAGAACACAAAGTATTTAACGTGGTTCAGGATAAACTTTCCCTACGTCCACGGCTCGATCAAAACTAGATCGAAATCTACTATGTCTTCTTTCTTTTTACTCGTTGAGTACGAGCCTCAAGTTTTTATCAAAACTAGATAACAACTTGAGATTACACTTCTTAGATTGAAAAACTACAATCTAGATCTTACAACTTTTGGATCAAAGCTAGATCCTAACTTGGGTTTGAACTAAGAACAGTTTTCCAGAAATTATCTTCTAAAAGAATAAAACACTCAGAGAATTCTAGAGCTTGTAGGAGTGTTTTTGAGCTTTGAATATTTGAAGATATTTGAGCAGAGTTTGAGCTTTGTAATCGTGAATTCTCGTGCTCATTCCTGGAAGTGAAGGTGGTATTTATAGAGCTTTGGCTGGAACTATCCGTTAGAGAGAGAGTGTCTTTCTTCTCCGTCGCATTAATGGCAGCATTAAATGCATGACTTTGTTGGCGAAGCACGCGTTGCTTTAAGCGACTAGTTACCACCTTTCACGCCATTCCCCAGTTTGTTGCCATACCAGAATGATACGAAATACAGACAAATTGATATTGTCATACTTTCATTCCTCAAATTATCCATTTGATGTGACAACTCACTGAGCCGTTGACTTAAGACAGATTTAGGTGTGTTGGCAGTCCACCGTAACTATGATGTTGATTTAGCAGCTCGCTGTCTTGTAGCAGGTGCATATTATTTTCTACAATAGCTTAGAGTCGAGCTTTCCACTATTGTTAACTGGTTTGTTTCCAGATTAACTTATAATTCTTGATCTTGAACTTTGGAAGAGTTTGAGTGAACAGATTGTTTTTGAACTACGATCTGTTGTTATCACAGCTCGCTGCTGCGAACATAATCTCAAGTTGGTCTTCGCTTGGCTGGTTCGGGTATCTTTTCCTAATAACAGCTAGATAGATAGATGGTATTTTATTATCCATCTGTGCTATTTACATAATCTAAAAGATAGATCACTATAAGTCAGTTTGAAAATTCAAACTTCCTTTTACAATGTTGATCTCGTAAAATGCTATTCTAGAACAGATATCAAAAACCAACATAAGGCAGGGGACAGCGAGCTGTTAATTTGTGAACAGATCGTAAACTCGATCTGTTCAAAGTTTAACTCTCGCTATCACTACAATGAGTTTAAGCCTTGTGAAGATATAGTTAATGTGTCCAGGAAAGCTTGATAAGAATAATACAAATAGTAAAAACTATAACATCTGCTTCTTTTAAAACTCTAGTTGTTCCTTAACAGATAACATTAATTACTTGGTTTAAGATTCCATATTTTAACTAAGTGTTGTTTCGAATAACATTATCAAAACCAAGATAAGATTGTGGGGTTCCCAACAGCATGTATTATAATAGGGCGTTACATGAATTTGAATTGGCTACGTCATGTATATAGATGAACAAATTCAAATAATTACCGTTATTATTTTACGAGATAGAAACATAAATGAGTAGTTTAAGAGATTATAATTTGAGGTGTTCACATTTACAATTATAGTTCTAATCGTAACTGAACGGTTCAAATTTCCATTATTTTGAAATTGTAACTAAACCGTGATTACTACAGTTCCAGTTATGAACTGCTGGTTCTTTCAAAAACGTCTTAAAATGTATGTTTTTACAAAATATTATAAATTATAATGTAACTTTATAAAGTATAAATAATTATTATGCCATCTGTTTTTTTTTAAATATGACTTCCTTTCCTTTTTTATTTGTTCACTTATAAATGACCATTTTCCTATTTGGGTAAATTTATTACCCTTCAATTTGAATTGGTCAACACTTTTAAACACTCAACTACTACTTTTTGAATCTCCGTCCTTAAAAGAAAATGGTCACATTTGAAGAACAAATGGAGTATATAATAAAAGAGATACAACTAAAATAGCAATATAAAAAACATTTTAGAAAAATGTCAAGAAACCGTTAGTCTCCAGTATCGAACACTTAAAATCGAAACCGAATTGTTTCATATACTTTAAGGAGAGTATGAATGTATAAAATTCAAATATGTTTGAAAAAAAATTAATAAATCGTAAGTTCAAATCTACTAATAGACGAGTTTCCGATGATTTAATATTTATGACGAATATAAATCTATGAAATTATAAAGTTAATGATTGATTTTGGGACCATTGTAAGTTTATTATTAGCAAGTCTATATAATTAATGATTTTTACTATATACATTTAATATATGAACAAATAGTTCATATATCTATAATATCAAGTGGTAATAAACGAAATAAACATCAAATAATTTTATAAATTTATAAAATATTTAATCCCGTTGAATTTTAACGGATAACAATCTAGTTATAGTCCTAAATTATGAAAACAAATAATTAACCTTTGGGATATTCAAAATGGCATACAATCATGAATTTTAACATCGATAATACAGTCTATGTTTGGTATCCATGACACGATACTCATCTCAAGATAATTGCTCTATAATTGATACTCATCTCAAGATAATTGCTCTATAATTATAGAGCAATTATCTTGAGATGAGTATCGTGTTATGGATACCAAATATAGTCTAAGCAATTATACAACAATTATCTTGAGATGAATATCGTATCATGGATACCAAACATAGCCTAAGCATGAGTAATATCCTAGAAAAACCAAGGTGTCAACATCAAAAAATTGTCGTATATATAGAATCAAAACAGAATTACAAGTTTGATCATTTTGCTGATTAAAAAACTCCTATAATATATAATTCCGGTGTTTCATTCGTTCTGAATTTGATGTAAATTTTGAAAGGCAGATCGTACAAAAATTACATGAGCAGTGTATTGCCGAACGGGGTAAAAGGAGTAAATTGGGATAGCATAAAGTGTCTAAATCTTCCTGCACGTATATGAATGATCAATAATCTTGGACAACACCCAAAAAACTGAAGGTAGCAACAACTATTTGGCATCCTTGAGGTCGTCATTCTGCACTTTATTATGAGCACGCAACAAAGAAGCTCGTACATTTGATATCTCCACCAGCATTTCCAGAGCTGCCAAAATTAGAAGCGATGCACGAGAATCAAACTAAGTGACTTATTTAGGAAGTAATAGTTTTTCATTAAAGAAGTGTAGTTTAGATATTGTGAGCAATCAGGAATGCATAATATACGAAGTGCATTACAAGACTCCACCAGAAATTAGCAGTTCTAGAATTCCAGTCATTAATTTACCTGTCTCGAATGATAGTTGGGTCGAACGAAGCTTAGGAGAGACTAGCGTTCCAAACATAGAAAGCAATCTATATCTTGCCTTTTGGGCCTGTCAAAACAATTTAAAGATTTAATTTTCAAATACAAAAGATATAGTTCAATTAATCATCAAAACTAGACTATGACTGCTATTGCAAATCCTATCATCTTCTTTCACGTTAAACCTGGCCACATGCAAGTCATAATCGAGTATTCTTATCAATATGGCTTATAACATCCCAAATGCGCAAAAGACAGCTAAAGAATTGAAAAGACTTAGTCGTTTCAGACCAGATTGATGAGTATTTCAACGTTCAAGAATACCCAATGGAGGCAGTTACAGCTTACGTGATTATCAGGAGAAACTGGAGATTTGGCGCTAGGAGAAACTGGAGATCCGCCACTTTCTGCCTTTCTATGTTGAGACTCTTCAGAAGTCCAACGCACCCATAAATAGTGAGTCAACAAAAACCAATCACAAATATAAACACTGAATTCAAACTCATCAAACTGCTGGAAGAATAATGGAAAAATTGTTCCCCAGTTTAAGGCTTCATGATGGCTGGCTAGGGCTAACTAGCTATAAGGTCAAACGACTGGCAATCATCTTTGTTCTTCACATGAAACACTTGATTATAACAAAGGAAGTAGAAAAGCAAAGCATATTGGTTTTGTGAGATGTACCATCATGCTGAGCTAGTTGGATGTCAGGCTTGGTCGGAGACAATTCATCATCCTTAAATTTAGCTTCCAAATAATACTTTCCAGGATCATCAATGGACGCCCATTTGCACAATTGGAAGTGTGGTAGCTCTACATCGTCGTCGACTTGAAACAAAATTATAAAATCATTTACTAGCACAATAGAATTTTATAAATATATATAGATGTGCATGTCTTTCTTATGTTGATTCTGGAGTGGAAGTAATGGATACTACATGACTTAGGCTTACAAACAAGTTATTCTTTAAGACAGTATCATGAGAAGTTGATGGTTGCAGTAATGTACCATTGTTTACTTGCACTGTGGTTGAAGCACGGTGGGATTTGAGGTCAAACAAGGAGCTGCTGACACGAGTAGTGCCCATTGAATGTCGAGCACTCGCTAGCTCCATCCATCCCTATAAAACATTTCATTTATGAATTACAATTTTTTAAACCTAACCGCAGTCTGATTCACCATATGTTAATCATCAAACACAAAAAGCAAGTAGAGGGAATGAAATGATAGTTTTATCAGGTTAATCATCAAATCTTCAAAGTAAGCTAGCACATAATTCCAAAAGGTTCCAGCTGCTAAAAAAGATGGCATTTACAAAGTTAAAGGTAATCAATATTTCCTAACAATCAAACAAGCAATGTCAAAATACAGCCTCAAATGGTGTGCTTTAAAAAACATGATCCGGGATATAAAAAAAGATTTCAATTTTTATTTTTTGCAGTTGAACTTAAATAGTCATTTGCTTGAACATATACAAAAAAAGAGATAAAGGGATCGAATTAATTATACCTGACGAAGAGTTGATGATAAGGAATCCATAAGAACTAGATAAGTATCCATGGAATCCAGGAAATTCAATACGTGTTGATCACTTTCCATAAGCTCATCACTTGATTCCCTCATATTTTCGGGAATCTTCAGCATTTTCTGAGAAATTAAATTATTCTTGAATTCACTTGAATTCGTGGCTACGTATTGCAAATCAACTGTTAGGGCTTTTGCGATGCAGAAAAGGCCGGATCATCCATGAGGCTGCCGGAAAAATAATAAATAAATAAATACAGCAAAAATGCGTATCCTATCTATGGCCGTCAGTTCGTTTTCCATATGATAAAGGAATTTTTTACCTATCTCGTTTGGGAAGTGAAGGTGTAGGGAGCACGGGGAGATGGTGGAGGCGAAGAACAATGGCGGATGAGGCAGAGAGCACGGGGACGCCGTCGGAGAAGGCGACGTACAATGGCGGATGAGGGAGGAAGAACCGTTTCAAAAAACAGAGAAAAAGAAGTGATGGGCTAGGGTAGGGAAAGGGGTCGGCCTTGTAAGTTTAGTTTGGGATTTTCTACTTCATCTAATGATTAACTATATGTAGGGGTGTAAATGAGCCAAGCTATTCGCGAGCTATTCGGGGCTCGGCTCGAAAAAAGCTCGTTCGAAACTCGATTCGATAAGCAAACGAGCCGAGCTCGAGTCCGATTTCGAGCTCGATAACTTTATCGAGCCGAGCTCGAGCCTGGGGATGTTCGGCTCGTCAGGCTCGCGAACAGGTTCGGATTCGTTTGTTCACGAACATGTTCGCGAGCTTGTTAATCGAACATGTTCGCAAGCTTGTTAATCGAACATGTTCGCGAACCTATTCGCGAATAGTTAATCGAGCTATTTAATCGAGCCTTACATGCAAAAAAATAAAATATTTGTTATAATGCATATTATTTAATACATCAAGAACCAAAAGTCTAGAATACAATATATAGAAAATATAACATATGTTCATTATATAATCCAATGCTAATTTTTCACATAATGATATATATAATCTATCCTAATATGTGATATATGTTATATATATATATGGGAGTATATCAATATTATCAACATACTCTAGCCAATAGGTAGAAATACGAATATAGGAATATAAAATATACATATATATTTATATTTATATCAATATAATTTAAAGTTTTCATGTATTAATAATATATATAATATATATATAATATTTATTATACAATATGTATATATACACACACACCATATTATTGTAAATACTCTAAAATGTGAGTCTTATATATATAATATTTATTATACAATATGTAGAACATAAATATAGTAATAAATTATAATATAGTAAAGACTATATATATCATTATATAATGATAATTATTCAATCAATAATGTCTTTTGTTTTACTACTGATTAGATTATGATGTATTGATGTTGCCCCTCTGCCTAATTAGATCCACAATGATTCGAGCTTCCCACGAGCTTGAGCCAAGCTCTACATAAGCGAGCTCTTATCGAGCAGATATTTTCTTTATCGAGCTCGAGCTTTCGCGAGTTCGAGCTCGAGCTCGTACACTGGATAAGTTCATTTTAACGAGCTTTTATCGAATTATAAACGAGCTCGAGCTCGAGCTCGAGCTCGAGCTCGTATTAGTATGATCTTGAGCTCGAGCTCGAATATAACACTAATTCGAATATTTAACGAGCCGAGCTCGAATCGAGCTCGAGCTCGATATTTATGTCTCGAGCCGAGCTCGAACAAAAATATTAAAGCTCGGCTCGAGCTCGAGCCGAGCTCGAACATGACATAATATAAACGAGCCGAGCTCGATCAGGCTGATATTCGGCTCGACTCGACTCGTTTACACCCCTAACTATATTAGGTCGGTTAATATGTGGGATAACTTTATATACATAAAAAAATAACATAAGTGAATGTAGTGTTTATTAATTATAATTAAATTTATAAGGTTTTTTTTAAAGTATGTGATTAATTTTTAATGAAGGATTATTTATTTGATAAGTATATTATCAACACGTGTGTGATTAAAATAATTCAAATGAAGTAATTTTAATTAATCATATCATACTAAGTAAATATCTATTATGTGTATCCGAGCGATATATAATAAAAAAATATAATTCTAATTTATATTATTAAATAATTATCATTCTATTTTTTTATAATGTTTAGTATTTGATTTGAGATTTTTAGTATATTGAATGTGCATTGTCGTAAATAGACTTGTTAAAATTGTCAATTCAAACTTTCTAAAATGTTGAAGTGCGTCCAAGCTTATTTGAACATATAAATATAATATTTAATCTGACCCTTTATGAGTTGTCGGACACACCATCCATGTAATGTACTATTTCTGAATTTAATAAATTTAATAATTCTTTGTATGATAAAGATTGGGAATAAAATATTTTAATTTCAATGATTCAAGTTAGATTTTTAATATTTTAATTAAAAATAAAAATATATGTTATTTTTAAAATATTAATATTCTTTGTTTATAATAGGTAGATTTTTTTTAACCTCGAAATTTGATTTGCCAGGAATTTTTTGGACTCGATTATTTTCGAACTTCAATTTTTGAAGTCAAACCTGACCCAAATCCCGACTACCGTGAGTGGACAGGTTTGGTTGAACGTATTATGACAGTTCTATCAAGAATGCATATGTTGACAATGGAGTATATTATTACTAAAATAGATTGTTGATTAAAATATTATTTTAACATATATTAATAATCTAAATAAATTACGGGTCTTACTATACGAATTCATAATATTTTTCTATAGATTTTGATTTATATAAGAAATAATTTTAGTTTGGTGTGTTTTTTTCGTGTTTTTACACTACTTTTCGAGTCTCGTTTCATAGGTTTTAGTTCATTTTATATTTTTATATTGGTTCGTTTTTACGTTCGGTTTCCGTAATTGTATGTAGATTATTTGGTGTGGAAATTGGCGCAAAATGAAGTTGTAACGATGAAGCTTGGATAGCATAAGATCAAAGTTCATCTCGATAGAAGTTCATAGCCACAAACGGATCCAAAATAGGAGTTCAAACGAGGGAGAATGAGCCGAAACAAAATCGTTACGCGAAGGAGCATCGGGGCCAGCGCCCGCTGGGCAGAAGGTGCGGCCAAGGTGTTGGGAACCCCACTAATTTATTTATGTTTTGATGATGTTCTTCAAAACAACATTTAGTCATTTCAAGACCTCTAAAACCAAGTTATCAATATCATCTTTTAAGGAACAACTTGACTATAAAAGGAGCAAATTGTTAGTTATACAATCTGTATTTTTCTCGAGTATGAATAAGTAAGATTCAAGTGTTAATTTGGTATCAAACAAATTATGTCATACCCCAATAATTAAAAACCCGAATAAAAGAAAAATTTATGAATAAACGAGGGATTCAAGATCCGTTGAAAGTTTAAAAACTCGTATTAAAGAATAGAACTCCTAATGTGAGTTAAAAGTCATTTCAGAAATTTCTGAAATCGAGAAAGAAACCGAGAAAATTCGGTTTGACGTTTATCGTCATAATTTAAGTTCGAGAACTCGTATCGAAGCAGCGTCTGCTTTTCCATTCACTTATTTTACGATACGGAGATAAGGTGAAAAGTTAATAATTCCGACTTTCGGAAGAATGATGTATTTATCGAGAAATCACTGTTCATTGTTTTTTACGAGACGAGATAATTTTATTATCTTTTAAAGTTAAGTCCGGAATGTTTTTCTAAGAGAGCCGTGATTTTCCGGAATGTTTCTGAGAACATTATTTTATCGAGAAGTAGAGAACCCGGACTATTAGTACGTTATTATATCGGGTTTAATTAAAGTAACCAACTTTTAATCCTAACCTATTATTTTCCTTGGTCCACAATGAACCACGTCATCTTAATCTTCCTTCTTTCTTCTTTCTTTCTTCTTCTTCTCCTTCTTTATTCTTTCACATGAGAGAGAGAGAAGTCTCCATTTTTGGAGAGCAAGAGCTTGTTGATTCAAGGTGCAAACGAGCTCCAATTCACGAACCGACTTCGGATACGAATAGGTAACACCTTAAGCTTCGATTCTACGGTTTAAAATTTAGAATTCCTTATTCTTTTTCCCTAGCCAATTTTCGAGATTATTGTCTAGTTGGAAGGGTAGGAAGGCTCGATTTTATGTTGTGTAGCATTATTATTGTTCGTATGACGTTAGAGAACATAGAAACGAAAGAAAATTCAAGAATCGAGGAAAATTAGGCAAAAACGTGACTGTTTTGCTCGAATTATTTCATATTTTTCGGTTGCGATTTTGAAGATGATTTCTTCATAAAAGTTGTTCCTTTACGTGTCTATAATATTCTTGTGAAATTTCAAATTTATCGGAGTACGTTTGAGTACCCAAAAGTGGAACGAACCTAGACTGCGCAGTGAAAAACGAAATGAATTCAAAATGTTTGAAATATTGATTTGTTGTTGTTGTTATGATTTGAGATTGAGTTGGGATAGGTCCGAGTGGAGGAACGAAGTCCTCACTCGAGAGAGAGTTGAATGGGGCAATGTTGATATGTGTTAGATGGTTTACTCGTTTTGGTTAAACGAGGGTTAAGCTTAAATGAACGTAGAGGTCATGTCGAATTTTTTTTGACCACGTTATGTTCAAAACCTCATAATTCTCTCCTTGTTAGTACTCTTTATAAGACGTACGTTATAAGTAAATGAATTAGAGTTTTCCCAGAATCATTTAAGCCGAGACTTAAGAGTCGAGGAACAGTGTTGAAAACCCTAAAAGCCTAAGAGTTGAAAAGTTAATGAATTCGAGCTAGGAGTAGAATAGAAGTTATTTCCTTTAAGACTCGAATCTTTTTATAAGTTAGCTTGTTACCTGAAGGTCAAGCATGAGGAGGAGACCGATGAACGAGAAGGTAAAGCAGTAGAAACTCAACCACTTGAAAATCAGGTGGGTTTACTACAAACTATACTTTTGCTGTAATGAAGCATCTTTTAAGAAAATGTGAAATGATTGTCATGCATAAAATTATTTGTGTTTTATGTGTGATGCCTATCTGTGTTGGCTTGCCAACGTATGTAATCGATCGGATCTTGAGCCATGTGAGCGTACTGGCCAAGGTTAGTGTACACAGAAGCCGTGGACTGTGAGCCTGTTGGGCCAGTTCCGGTGAAGGGATGCGTTTGCGAAAGGTGGCCACCTTCCCCAGCGTAGTTACAGATATGGATAATACAGAAAGGAAAGAAAACGGTACCGTACCAAGTTTATGAAAGGAAAAATGAATGTTTAGTATACACAAGTTATTTCACGGAAAACCCTTGTGTTATACTGTGATGCATGACAAAAAGATAATTATGACGGTTTTCGGCATAACCCACTGAATATTCCAATACTCAGTCCTGCTTGTGTTTCCAAAAACTTGCAGGTTGAGACAGGTGGCTTTGGCGGCGGTGCTGAGAAGAGTTGCTTGACTGTCAGATGTTTTATTCAGAGTACGAACACATATCTTCATATATGTGTTTCCAATTTAAGTCTTCCGCTGCAACACTCTTTGATAGTGTTTAATGTTCATAGCTTGACTTCATGAACCAGAGCTTTTAAAAACAGTATTTTAGTTCGTATAGCAATTATATTTCTCTTTGACCCTTCGGGGTGGTACCTGAAACTCGTTGGATCTTGGTTAAATAACTGAACTATTTTGCCTATTTAATTACATTGAAGTATTTTTACTCATGTAACTTCAAATTTCGGTTCAGGTTTGGTTGTCTTCCAAAATTATTCCTTTTGTTCTAGTTGCTTTTATCACACCCCGCAGTCACGCCCCAATTGAACTGTCCTTCGGGATTTGGGGGCGTGACAAATTAAGACATGAGAGACAGCTTAATACACAGATCGTAGGAAACGATATGTTGGAAGAAGCCAAGCTCGCTGTCCCTCACAATAACTACGGTGGAATGCCGACATACATAAATTTGTCATAAGTCAACCACTCAGTGTGCTGTTACATCAAAGAAGATATTTTAAGGAATGAAGTACAAGGATATCATATTTATTGTACGATGTATCCTCCTTGGAATGGCAAACACTGAGAAAGCACGTGATAAGTGGTTACAACACGCAATGCAGGCGGCGCGTGCTTCTACAAAACGTGTCATGCATTTAATGCAAAGAAGAAGGACTCTTCATCTTCCCCAATAGCTAGTTGCAGAAATGGAGTCATTAAATACCACCATCATTTCCAGAAACGAGTACGAGAATTCAAGCTATCAAAACTGACTACTCTGCTAAAATTTATTCAAACTCTCATAGCTCAAAAACTCTCCTACATCCAAGAATTCTCTTGAATGTTTATCTCGTTTGACGATAATAGTTTCTGGAAAACCCATTTACCAAACCAAAAGTTAGGATCTAGTTTTGATCCAAAAATTTGTATTCCTTAGATTGAGTTCTTAGTCTTTCGAAGAAGAAGTGTAATCACACGGAAATATCTAGTTTTGATATTTCTTATGTCTCGTACTCAATGAGTAAAAAGAAAGGAGAAACTTAGTGGATTTTCGATCTAGATCTTGATCAAGCTGTGGACGCAGGGAAAGTTAATCCCAAACCACGTTAACTACTTGCGTTCTTTATTTTCTTGTTTACTTTATTCATCATCTTCTTAATAATCCTTCATAAATTGGTTTGTTTAATATCTTGAGTAAAGAAAACGTTTTTCATTTAACAAAAGCATTTGACCACTAAATTCCACACACAACTTAGTTTGAGTTTAACTTGTAAAGTTATACTTAATCTTTGTTAAAAGAACTTAACTTGCTACTCAAGCTATCTTAGTTATTAAGTGTGCTTAAGCCTTATTCATTAATATAAAAACGAGAAAACCTTATAAGTTTGAATTGGTGTATTCCCCCCCCCCCCCCATACACCAATCTTGCTCTTTCGGGACCTACACAGGGAAAAACCCGAGGTCCAGCGCCTGCTTCGACCAGTCCAGAAACCCGACCCCAGCGCCCGCCGGACCCTACGCGGGCGCTGGGCGCGATTTTTGCTATTTAAACTTGTTTTTAGACGTATTCTTGCACCCCCCCCCCCCCCTTCATATTTTCTCTTCTTAGAAACCCCTTGAACACGTTCTTTAATTGATTTCATTGTAATTTTGCTTCCAGACGACGGATTGAGGGCAAATTTGACGCTCAATCCAAGATTCCTTCTTAGTAAGTTTCTTTTTCTTATCTTTGCTTTTTTTTATGAATTGATTGTCATTCTCTAACTAGGGTTTAGAATTTCTTCAATTATTTATTGATTGTTCTTGATTCATGCTTCGTGGTTTAACTTGTGCTTATTTAATTGAAACGATTGACCACCGTTTTTTATTATTTGTTTGTTGGTTGAGATTGAGAGATAATTTCAACATAGAACTTGGTTAAATCATTAATAATTTCAAATCGGAGACGTAGGAATTATATTCATTATTGATTTGTGATTTTCCTATTGTGTGATTCGAATACATAAGTTAGAATTGCAACTTAATTATTGAATACGAAAATTATTAATTAAGAAACTCTAGGAAATCATTTATTACGAATTATTGTTCTTAATTGAGAAATTTTTCATAGGGTAATCTAATACGTAAGTCGTGGTTAATGTGTAATTAAGAATACTTAAGTACTTAATTTGACTAACTATTAAGAAGTCTTTAATGAACGAACAATAGCATCAATTTAGGAGCATAATTTAATTAATTTTAGACTTTCTTAATTGTATGCCCTTGAATTCGGAACCCCACATTTTTTTATTGTTTTGTTTATTTATTTTATTTCTTGTTTTCTCATGCTTATTATTGATTAAGATGTTTAGGATTGCTATTTATTTATTCTTGATAACGCTTAGGATTAGAATTGCCCTGTTAAGCGTTCCGTTGAGATTCGAATGAGGTTGACTTGCCACGTGCAATTGACATCATATATTTGTGAGAACCTAGAGTACACATTTTAGGTTAAACAAATTTAGCGCCGTTGTCGGGGAGAGCTTTTGACGTTTTTGATTCTGAGTGTTATTTGTGTTTGTTATTTGCTTTCTTGTTCTGTTATTTTCTTATCGTATCGTTCATTTGTACTTTATTTTATTTATTTTCTTTTTGATATTTAGACACTCTCTCCCACAAGTTGCGTTTGATTCGTTTATTGTGGTGGTAGGTTGCGTATGTAGAGTAGGAATGACAAGCTTCCTAGCCAACCCAAGTGACTGAAGGAGAAGATGTCATGTCGAGCTCGAGACATTAAATGAGAAGTTTTTGTTTTATTCCAGTTCTTTATTTATTTCATGTTTCTTTTCACTTTTCCTTTTCCTTTTGAATAAATAAATAGCATATTTTTGTGTTTTAAATTGCAGGTGGACCGGGGGCTAGCACCGGTTGGGCCCCCAGCGCCCGCTAGGCAGGAGATGTGGCCACGACAGAACCTGGGGTCCAGCGCCTGCTAAGCAGGAGGTACGGCCAGGGCAGAACCTGGGGTCCATCGCCTGTTGGACCCTCCGCGGGCATTGGATGTGATTTTTGTTATTTAAACTCGTTTTTTAGACGTATTCTTGCACCCCCTTTTCATATTTTCTTTTCTTAGAAACCCTGGAACACGTTCTTTAGTTGATTTCATTGTAATTTCGCCTCAGGATAACAGATTGAGGGCGAGTTTGACGCTCAATCCAAGATTCTTTCTTAGTAAGTTTCTTTTTCTTATCTTTGTTTTTTTTATGAATTGATTGTCATTCTCTAACTAGGGTGTAAAATTTCTTCAATTATTTATTGATTGTTCTTGATTCATGCTTCGTGGTTTAACTTGTGCTTATTTAATTGAGACGATTAACCACCGTTTTTTATTATTTGTTTGTTGGTTGAGATCGAGAGATAATTCCAACATAGAACTTGGTTAAATCATTAATAATTTCAAATCGATGACGTAGGAATTATATTCGTTATTGATTTGTGATTTTTCCTATTGTGTGATTCGAATACGTAAGTTAGAATTGCAACTTAATTATTGAATACGAAAGTTAGTAATTAAGTAACTCTAGGAAACCATTTATTACGAATCGTTGTTCTTAATTGAGGAATTCTTCATAGGGTAATCTAATACGCGAGTCATGGTTACTGTCTAATTAAGAATACTTAAGTAATTAATTTGACTAACTATTAAGAAGTCCTTAATGAACGAACAATAACATGAATTTAGGAGCATGATTTAATTAATTTTAGACTTTGTTTATTCTAGTCCCTTCAATCCGGAACCCCACTTTTTATTGTTTTGTTTATTTATTTTATTTCTTGTTTTCTCATGCTTATTATTGATTAGAGTGTCTAGGATTTCTATTTATTTGTTCTTAATAACAGTTAGGATTAGAATCGTTCTGTTAAGCTTTCCGTTGAGATGTTATTGAGGTTGACTTGTCACGTGCAATTGACCTCGTATATGCGAGAACCTAGAGTACACATTTTAGGTTAAACAATTTTCACATAAAGAATAAGAAAATAATATATCAATGTTGTAATTTTTTTACAAATGAACTAATATATATATATATATATATATATATATTAGTTGGTCCCGAAAGAGTTAAATTGGTGTATGGAAGAATACACAAATTCAAAACTTTTAGGGTTTTCTTGTTTAACCTTAAATATCAAAGCTTAAGCACACTTAACTTGTAAAATAGCTTGGGTTGCAAGCTTAGTTCTTCTCTTATAAAGAACTAAATAAACACAAATAAAAGCTTTGAAACATGAGTAACAATGATTAAGGATAACTTTAAGAAAGTTAAACTTAAACAAAATTGTGTGTGGAAGTTGGTGGTTATTGATGTTTGTTAATGAGGAAAAGAATTTTCTTAGTTCAAATCTTTAGCAAGTTGATTTAAGATAATGATATGCAAGTTATGGAAAATTAAAGCAAGATATAAAGATATGAACACGAGCAGTTAACGTGGTTCGGGATGAACTTCCCTACGTCCACAGTTCGATCAAAGCTAGATCGAGAATTCACAAATATACTCCTTTCTTTTTACTCATTGAGTACGAGCCACAAAGATAAATCAAAAATAGATTCCATCTTTGTGTTTACAAACTTACTTTTTTCAAAGATTGAGAACTACAATCTAAGAAATAAAAACTTTGATCTAAACTAGATCTTTGACTTTTTGGTTTGTTAAATTTAAATGAGCAAAATACTTAAGTATATTATGCAGATCGTTCATATTACTAATCCACATGTTATTTCTTAAGCTTCTGTTATTACTAATCCACATGTTATTACTAGTTGATCGATCTGCTGGTAACAGATTGATCCTATTCATTTGCTACACCACTTGCTCATTTAACTAGTTGTATATTAACCAAGTGATGGTTAAGTTATGATAGTCAAAGTCTAATTATACAACTTGTTAAGTTTCATGTATTAACAGATCGTTGCTTTCAAAGATGAAACAAAAGACAATGATCTGTTAGTAAAATTTGGAAACAAATTTAAGACCAAGTACAAAGCACAGATCGTTATGCAGTTCAATGCAACAAATTGTATGCACATCGATACACATATCGACTCAAAGATTGATCTAAAGGACAAAGTATTAGGGTTTGTATACCTCAAAGCATGCTTTATGCTTAGATGATGTATCAGACTTGTTTTTAGTTTCACTTTAATAAGAATATAATATAAAATAGGTAATGTGATATCTATCATCACATTACCCTTACCTATTGACCTATTGATTAGGGTGCGAAAACAGTGGATTCCTCGCAAAAAGTATTTTTTGTCTAATTCTTCCGGAGGGAACCAATAGGCTTAAAGCGGTTCTTCGCCTCAAGGTTCTTCTCTCGACCGGATGGTCCTATGTCACTAGAACAGGTGAGGAAGACCTCCAATCACTGTACTGACAATTCAAGATGAACTCCTTCCATGCCAACAAGTAGAGTACTTTACTTTCAAAAGAAGAGAGATGAGATCAAGCTTTGAAGTTGGTAGCTGAAAGAAAGCTGTTCGTGAAGGTCAGGCCAGAGCTTTCTCTTTAGCACTTCCTTCTCGACAAGATACTCGAGAACGAGTTCACCTTTACTCAAATCCTTAGCCCCAATTGGACCCCGATTGGCTCCTTCAATTTTTTTCTGGTCGTTCCGCTCTGTCGATGGTAGTATAAGAGATCTGTAACCCCCCAAAATTATTTACTTTACATGCGATGGTTCAAATAACAAAAGATCATCATAAGAGAAGAAAAGAGACTGGGTGGTTTAGATGATCTTCTTTTGGTCCACCTAAGAAAACTCGGTAAACTAGCGCGAGCTATACGAAGCGAACACCCACTTCAAAGCGCCAACATGTTTCTATCATTGGTTTGTTATTTATTATTATTATATATATTGAATTGCAAACAAGTCCATTTACTACAATTGTCGACTCTGTGGTGGATCGATGACCACATAAAGTAACATAGTCGGATCCTTTGTAGCATAAAGTCACAGTCTAGACAGACTTGGACAGTCTATTCGGTAAAGGTTGTGATATCATTTGATGCGAAAGCCGATCATAGCCCGCAGAATGATATCGGTATGTATAAGCTGATACACATGCTTTGCGTGTACATATTGAGAGGTTTCATAGTGAGATAAGTTCTATGTGTTGTTACTTAGAACGAGGTCTCGGAAATTAGTTTATTTCTTAATCTGTGACGATGACATTAGTGTAGGCGGTTGATTATACGCTGCTTTGATTCATCTATGCTTACGGATTTTTCGTAACCCTAAACATTGATGTCTTGAGTGGTAGTGATTGGCTTAGCTATAAGTGCTCGACTGTCAGTCGTACAAAATCGCGTCTTGATTAACACGAGTTGATTAAATCCGCGTGAGACGTTCAGAAATGTTTATTGCATAAAAAACTCAACCGATTGAAATTTATTCCGTATGTAATAATTAAGTCTGAACCGGATCACTCACGAATAAATATATTAATTAATTGTGAGTTGTCAACAAACTCAATTAATTAATAGATTTAGTAAATCTTAAACACGGAAAATAATTAATGACAAGAGGGTTACATCCGTAATTTGGATGAATTAAGACGAGTTCAATATTTATCCTATAGTGGAGTCGATAAATATTTATAATGGAATGAAACTTTATTGCATTTCCATAGAATAATTAATTTGATGTTAAATTAATTAATTTAAGTCTAAGTTGGACCAAACAATTAATTAAATTTAACTGGGCCCAAAAGTGACTTGAAAATAAATTTAATTAAGTTATGAATTTGAGCAAGTCAAAATTAAGTTTAAATTATTCAAATTTTAATTTGAATAAGAGATGAAATTGTAGAGAGATAAAAGTGAGATAGTAATTCTATTATTTGAGATCTCATCCATTCACCTTAGAAACTCTAACCTATCCCAAAATATCTATAAAAGGAGTACATAGTAGGAGCCGATTTCTCTCTCATCCCTGGAGGCTCGACTGAATGCTCAATAAAGTTCTTGATTAAAAGCTTGAGGAAATATTTGTGAACAGGCATGTTCGTGAACAAACTAACTCGAATATGTTAGCGAACTCAACGAGACTAACATTATCATGCTCGATCTCTGAAATAACTCGGACGAGGGGCTCAAGATTCGCAAGATCCACATGTCTAATAATTTAAATAAATCATGCAATTCTAATACGCATATACCGCATATATGAGAAAATAAATTTTCAGAATAAATTTAATACCTTATCCTTTGCTAATCCACCGCTTGCAGAGTGGTGATTTGAATTGCCAGCAACGAACAACAATCCGGTCCAGGCAGTCGAATGAATCTGACCGATGAAATTTCTGCCTATTTCCATCACCTACAGTTCGACTATATGTGGACGATAATTCTCATGGGTTTTATCGAAAGTGGAGGATCAAAAATTGAGGATTTGAATTGCTCTTAATTTTCGAATACTTTTAGTATTTGAATACTGACGGTGGGCGACTCTTGTTCTGTATGATTAACTATTCGGCCACCCCTCCTCTTTATTTATATGTGTAATTAGAGCGATGTCATGGTTTTAAAGGGGAATGAGCCTCAACTTTCCAATATTAGACCAAGTCCAACCTTATCTCAAATATTTCTTTATCCAATTAATTGAATCGGTTAAACTTTGACTTTAATTAATCAATTAATGATCAAGTCAATTTGACCCAATCAATTGACCCGATTAAATTTTGACTTTAATTAATTAATTGACCAAATCAATTTGATTCAATTAATTACTCTAAGAAATATAATAAGATATAGATCTTATATTAATATTTAGTCGACTCCACTATAGGATAGATATTGAACTATCTGGTGGTCACTCAAATTACATATGTAACCATCCTTTTATTATTAATTATTTCATGCGTTTAAGATTCTTAAATCCATTAATTATTTGAGTTCGCTGACAATTCAAAATTAATTAATATATTTATTTGTGAGTGATCCGATTTATATTTTAATTATTATATATGAAGTAAATCCAACTGGTCGGGTTTCTTATATAATAGACTTTTCTAAACGCCTCACGGAGATTTAATCAACTCATGGTTTACTGAGACGCGATTCCATGCGACAACAATCGAACATTTCTCGCTAAATCAATTACCATTACCCAAAAAATTACTATATAGTGTTGCGAAAAATCCGCAAGTACAAATAAATCAAAGTAGTGCATAATCAGCCACATTTAGTAACAACACGAATAACTTATCTCATGTGGAACCACACACAATATATATATATATATATATATATAAGCATGTCCGACAACTTATATATACCGATATCATTCTGCTGACTAAGGTCAGCTCTCACATTGAATGATAGTCATTCCGCGACCTCTCACGACTCGACTGTCCAAGTCTGTCTAGGCTGTGAACTTTATTCTATAAAGAAGTTTACTGTGTTAACTTTCGTGATCATGGATCCACCACACAGTCTACAATTATAGAAAATTAACTTGTTTGGAATTAAATAATTAATGAAAATAAATCACAAAGCAATTATAGAAACATTTAATATCATTAAATGAAATTGAAAATAAATTTGTTACAATGTCTAAACATTAAGCATGCTTTGAGATATACAAAACCTAACAAGCTCGGCTTGATAAAATTATTGAGCTCGAGATGAGGCTCGATCTCAGCTCGTTTACTTTCAATCATGCTCCGAACAAACATTATTCAAGCCGAACCTCGAATAACTCGCAAGTAGCTATGTTCGTAATATGATTCTAATTATTAATAACAATATTACTATCATTTTATTTATTATTTAATCAAATGTATATGTTTTAGATATTTTTATTTTATATTTTATTTCAATAAATATATATTAAAATTTAAAAATACGTTTGAAGTTATAATTATATTAATTTTATATTTATATTTCATTGCATGTCTTAAAATAATAAATAATCTCAAATATAAGACACTATGAGCATAACTTTGATAGTTTCTATGATGATTTAAATTTAATATTTTATGTTATAGTTCTAACATATTTTTTGGTGTTTTTAACATGGGTGAACAATTTTAACTGAATTGAAAAAAATCAAACCGAACCAAATCAAAATATTAATTTTAGTATAGTTATTTTGATTTTATTTTTTGAACTTAATTTTAAATTGGTGTGGTTCGGATCTAAATAAAATCAAACCAAAAAATCGAATTATTTTATTAATATTATAATATATTTATTTGTAATTAAATATTTATTATATATCTTTATTTTCTGTTTGTTATATTTTATATTTTATTTCAAAATTTTAAACATTATGTATAATTTTTTATTATAATATTTGACAAATATTGAAGATATTGATATTTTTTTTATAATAATTTTAATTTTTTAAAGTTAAAATTTTTAATACATAAAAATAATTAAATATGTATATACATAATTAAAAAAATAATAATTTATTGTTCTAAAAATTGAAGGAAATTAGTTCTGATAATACAATATTCTGATAAACTAAATCAATTCGAAATAAATTTGGTTATTTTGATTAGGATAATTCAATTTTTTGGTTTGATTTAATTATATTTTTAATTCAAATTTAATTTAATTTAATTCGATTTTAGACAAAATCGAACCAAATAACCGAATGCTCACCTATGTTGCTAAATACAAAAATTATGAAACCGTGTATTTATTTTATTTTAATTTGGTTTTTTTTTTTTTTTTTTTTTTTTTTTTTTTTTTAAATACAGGTATAATTTTGATGATCATGGGCTTAGCAGTACATTTGTACATACCTAAATAAATCTAGAGAGCTTTTTACAGAAAACAGAGGCAGTGTAGACAAAGAGGAAAGCAAGTGAAGAGCGATGGGGACTTTGGCGGAACTAGAGAAACGGCAAACCAAAATCCTTCAACGCATAAGCGACCTTGAACTCTCTCACCTCTCCCACTCCCTTTCTCTCTCCTCCTCCGCCATTGCCGATGACTCTACCACCACCACCGAAGGCCGCCTATCCGCCATCCTCCGCTCTCACGCTGTTCGAGACTTCTCCTTCAAGCGTGTCCCCTTTGATTACTACGACTGGACGCTCGAAGCCCGCCGCGACGTCCTCGCCGCTGCCTCCGTTCACCACCTCTGCAAGAGCATTGTTTTGGTACCTAATTCTGCTCTTAGATATGAACAACTGCGATATATGAACATGAACAACTGCGATATATGAGCTGTGCCTTCAACTTCCGTTGTTTAGACCTAGTTTTAAAATTACTTAACCTAGATTTAGTGCAACATATGAATTAATTACACTGGATAATAGTAGGAGTGTGTTGGGCTGAGCTTATTTATACTCTTTCAAGAGCTTACAAGATGTAATATTTGTGTAGCGTTTACGTTCTTAAAGTATTTGGATAATGATCTCATAATATCTGTTAAATTAGATTCACAGGAGGAGAGATGATATTAGAAAATTATAGATAAAGATGGAGATGATCATATGATGAAAATAAATAACAAAAGATAATATGATTAGTTTAATGAATTGATGGTTGCTTATGCGATTTTGTGAAAATAAGTTGAAAATAAGTTGGTGTGTAGTAACTTATCTTTTGGGGAGATCTTGGAGCTTATTTTTGGAGGCAATAAGCTCTTTGAGAGCTTAATTTGTCAAACACTCTGCTAGATTACATAATCTCTTAAACAACTTAAAGTTGTTTTCAAGAGCTTATAAGCTCAGCCAATCGTCCACTATATATGATCAAATTACATTACCTTTTATGTTGAGTGGAAATTTTGATGAATATTCACATTCTCAAAGCTGAGAGTGTTGGACCTTGTGAAGTGTGGACACTGCAGCATATAATACAGAGTGCCAAATTCTATCATCCTCTTTAATTTCTTTGCTAAGGAGAACTGATGTCCATATTTATTTGTATTCTTGCATGTGAGTGAAGCCACATTACCATTTACCAACTGAGGAATTTGGCTAGTTAGATTTACCATCACATTGGAAATAGTGTTTAAACCTATATATCTTTTATTCTTATTTCCTAATTCATGGAAATTTGCTCTTAATAGAATACTTTCCACTTTCATTTTTGTATAGGTGAATACTCAAGCCCCACCAGATGTAACTGATTGCAGCAATCGAAACTATTCCAAGTACTATGTCGTTGTAGTTCAGGTAACAATTTGCTATCATTCTTCTGTCTTATGAAAGAGAAGCACTTAATTTCGTTGTTCTGCACTTTGCTACTTCTACTGCAGTATACTGCTCGCTTCAATGCTGAGACGGTCAAGAACTTTTTGTATAAGCTGAATGATGGCAATATATCAAAAAAGAAGTTCAACAGTAAGTTCCGTAAATCTCAATTAAATGTTGTTGCACATTCCCTAATCACCATTCACCAGTTACATTACATCTCTTTATTTTGTATCTTCTTGAGTGGGGGTTTCATTGTATATTGTTTAATTGCATGGAGACTCTTTGTATTCCTTTTCTATGTCTTTCTAAGTGTGGTTTAAATCACATAATATTCGGAGCTTCACTACTGACTATTGATACCATTTAGTAAATAAAATCTGATATCTGTTATTTTGGCGTTGCTGACATTTGACTTAAATCTTCACTTTCTATTTCCTTTGGTGTGGTGGTCAGAGGGGTTTGCTGATTTGGTGTCTGTGAAAAGGACAGCCTTTGAGTTGAATTCGGGTCAGAGCATTTGCCAAGTGAGGGATTGCTAGTTACTAATCAATGTGTAAACTTTAATGTGAATGACCAAATGCACTATGTCATAGCTTATGAACTAAAGTTGTCATCTTTCTTTTAGTTAACCTTGACAGGAGAACTTATTATGCTATGAAGTGATGAATAAATCTGCTATTGATGTAGCCTAGCTGGTAGTCTTTGAAAGAACATGCATGAAGTTTTCTATTAGGGATTTGCATCTCTATAAGAGAACTTACGGGCAAAGCTATGACTAATTTTTTTGTTGCGATCCTAGGCATGCATTTCCTTATTCATCTGTTGGAGGGTTAAAATTCAGAGTCATGTCAGCTATCTTAATTTTGTTTGGGTATCATCTCCAACAAGTATTAACTTCATCTTGACCTCATTTACATTTTAATGTGGAGACTTAACATATGTATGCTATAATAATGTCAACTTTTCATTCACATACATAGATCTGAATGAGATATTGTTTGTCTGGACGTACATGCTTATATTTCTGAAGGTTCTTTAGTACGTCTGCATTTCCCTTCTGATCATCATTCCAAATGCCAAATGATAATGGTTGCTTCAAAACCTCTAGTCATATATCGTTGCACTGTTTCTATTCCTCTCTTGTTTCTTTGGTAGATCTCTCTTATAAAGTCAACATCTTATGATTTTTCTTGAACATTGATTCATTATATTTGTACAAACTATCTCATATACTTTAATTAAGCTAGAGATTTGAAACTTGGATTAGATAGTTTATACTACGTTAGATTATGAGCTTGTCATCACCAAGCAGAGATAACTGACAATATGCGCATGTCCATTTCTGATTATTAGAGATCTGAGAAGAGTGATGCTTGTAGCTCTGGTGATGGAGCGCGTCATGGGCTGCGAACAAGATGAGGGGTAAACTTGGGGTGTGATGATTTAGCTAGGATTACTGATTCTAGAAAAATATTGCAAATGAGACGAATGGAAAGAGAGATTATAATCCTGAAAGTTTGAGTAGCCAAGTAGGAATTTTTTTGTAAGAACTCCCCCAACTCCATGTGATTATTTCTTGTGTAAACTTACATACGTCCCTCTTTATTCCACTAGCCTTTATATAGGCTTGAAAAACAAATCCTACATAGGAAAATAACACAAAAGGAAACACAATAATTCTAAAAACAGACCAATCTCACAAATCTAAGAATTGTGATTGTCAATCAGTCTCAATCTTAGACTCTCAATCACTTCCCCATATGATGATGCTTTGATTTGTTTGATTCTTGTTCTTTCTTATACTGTAGTAATGCCCTATGAATGCATCATTACTCCCTCCTTTGAAATCAAGGATGTCCTCAAGCTTGAAGTCAGGGAAGTGGATTTGGAACTCCTCTATGTTTTCCCAAGTAGCGTCATCCCGCCAGCCCACACCACAAAAACTTCTTTTTCCCGAGTTGAGGCAACGTCGTATCAATTCCTACGGGTTCTGGCAGGAGCTTTCCATCGTGGAAGTTAAGTAGCGTGAGAATTTCTTTAGTGGCGACCTTTTAAATTTCGTAAGCATAGAAGTGTGGACAACATCATGGATTTTGCTACCTTCTGGTAGGGCCAATTTGTACCACTCTGCCAATTCTCTTGAGGGTTTTGAAAGGACCAAAATACCGTGGGGTTAGTTTAGTTGATGCACTCTTGGCCACCGTCAGTTGGCAATATGGTTGTAGGCGAAGCCAAGCACACTGACCCTCTTTGGGAATAACTTCCAGGTGGTGATTATCTCAAGCCGAGTGCATTCTTTCTTGAGCTTGAATGAGAAGGATTTTAGCATCAGCCATGATTTCATCTCTCCTCTTCAATGCTCTATCCATTGCATCAGAGACAAGGCTAGCAGCAGATTCAATTAATTAGTTTTTAGGCGTCTTGTAGAGAAGAAACAAGTAAGAAGATAATATAGATAAAAGCAAAGTGGAAAGGATCTATCAGCCGATTAGCCGCCAACGTCAGACTATTTAGCTTGGTGATAGAGATAAGCTTTTTAGCAGCAAAGTTCGCATATTCTATCGGTCGATTAGCCGCCAACGACATACTACTATTTAGCTCGGCGATAGAGATAAGCTTTTTAGCAGCAAAGTTCGCATATTTCTCCGTCAGGAGATTGATAGGATTCTTCCGATTCCCATTGAGGGTCTGAGTCCGGGTCAAAATATATATATGTGTGTGTGTGTGTGTGTGTCTTGTTCTTTTGACTCTCAACTGAAAGTAGAGACTGATGCCCCTTCTAGGTCAGGTTCGTATTCAAACCTTCTTTCCAAACCAATCCTTACTTTGGAGGAACCTGGTTCATACGAGATAAGTCTTGGTGGTTCGCGCCCATATACAACCTTGAAATGTGAAGTGCCGAGAGCCGAGTGAAAAGATGTGTTGTAGTAGAATTTTACCCACTGCAACATCTCCATCCAATTACGAGGATGATCCCCAACCATGCGATGAAGATACATTCCAAAGGCACGGTTGGCC
Organism: Leonotis leonurus; assembly: GCA_026898415.1. NCBI lineage: Eukaryota > Viridiplantae > Streptophyta > Magnoliopsida > Lamiales > Lamiaceae > Leonotis > Leonotis leonurus. The sequence goes on from JAPKLX010000214.1 coordinate 122,891, forward strand.
ACTTTTGTTTGTCCATTTGTTTGTGGGTGGTAAGATGGAGAAGACAATTGTGTGCATGTGAATACTGCATCTCTGTCACTCGCAATTGTTTTGGAAAGACCATGTAGCTTGAAAATGTTTGAAAAGAATGATTGAGCTACTGATGCTGCTGTGTATGGATTACAGTCGGCCATAAAGTGGGTATATTTTGAGAAATGGTGGACTACCTACCACATAAATCACTGATTTCCTCCCCCATTAGGTAGACCGTGAATAAAATCCATAGAGTTGTCTGCCCAAATATGTTCTGGGATTGGTAGGAACCGTAACAAACCTGCAGGGTGCAAGTTTTCCCATTTGTTCTGCTATTAGATTGCTTGACTGGTGATGAATTTCCTTATCACTCGCGCCATGCCTTTCAAATAGAGTTCCCGTTTCAATCGATGTAAAGTCTTTTGAATCTCTTCATGAGTTGCATTGTGGACAATAGTGAGAATGGTGGAATCATAATGTGAATTAGGCCTCACATAGATTTTTGATTTGTAATAAACGAGACCATCTTGGATTGTCCAATTGAGATTATCTCCTTGAGTTGCTTTGGTGAAAACAACCTGTCCCTCTGTCGAATGTTGGTAGTCCTCTCTCAAATCCTCCAATAATTGAGAGTGCACCATGGTGACCGCCATGAGGGTGCCTTGCTTGTTGTCACACCAAGATAGAGCATCTGCCACATTGTTTAATTTTCCTGAATTATATTTGACGTCAAAGTTGAAATTCAAAAGTTTGCTCATCCAATTTTGTTGTTATGAGGTAGTTAGCCGTTGTTGTAACAAGTATTTGAGTATGTAGCGATTAGTTCGAATCGCGAAAGCGTGTCCCCATAGATAGTGCCTCCAATTTCTTGTAGCTTGTCATATGCCTTATGTTCCTCTGAAATTTCGGATGAAGCGTCGGTAAAAACCAGCTAGACCAAAAAATCCTCAGGGAGCAGTGGTTGTGGTAGGTATCAGTCAATCAAGGACTGCTTGAATTTTGATGTTATCCGCTACCACTCTAATGTCAAATCACATGTCCAAGATAAGTGACCTCCGACATGCCCAAACACATTTTTGTCGTTTAAGAAATAAGTGATTGAGTTGTAATAACTCGAGCACACATCTAAAGTGCTTCAAATGTTCCACCTAAGTGTTATTGTAGATTAAAATGTCATCAAAAAACACTAAAAAAATTCTAGACAGTTGGGGGCCAAATACTTCATTCATGAGTGTTTGGAAAGTTGACGGTGCATTGCTCAAGCCAAACGACATTATGAGAGACTCCAAATGACCGTGGTGGGCGCGGAATGTTGTTTTCTCCGCATCTTTGGACACATTGGAATCTAGTGGTATCCGAAGCTTAAGTCGAGTTTTGTGAAGAACCGAGATCCATGAAGTTCATCTAAAATCTCATCGATAATTGGAATTGGAATTGGAAATTTATCCTTAACAGTCTGGGCATTTGATGCTTGATAATCGATGTAGAAACGCCAAGAGTTGTCACTTTTGGTGACCAATAATATGGGTGAGGAGAATAAGTTGCGACTAGGCTGAATTTGCCCATTTGCGAGCATCTTAGAGCATTGTTTCTCAATATCATCCTTTTGCAATTGTGGATTGCGATACGGCCTTACCACAACCGGGTCTATCCCGACTTTTCAAATGATTGGGTGATAGCACTTTTGTTTTGGAGGTAGTGATGTGGGTTCTGCGAAAATAGGGCCAAAATAATATGATGTCTCTTCGATGGCTTGTCCATTGGAGATAATAGGATGTATTAAGTGCATGATGGTATCATTAGATGGTGTATCCCTTTTCCACGTTGCAGTTCTCCCCCGCAAAGAGAAAGTGACCCTTTGCTCCCGAAATTACACAATATTTTCAATATTTTCTAGCCATTGTACTTCCAGAATGATGTCAAAACCTATGAATGGTAAGAAAAAAAGATTAACCAAAAAAGTATCACCATTTTTACTGTGTGGAATGTGTTTACAAAGTTGAAAGTCCTGGCGATGAGTGACTGGTATTAATAAAGTTGTGTGTGATCCCAGAATCGATCATTGCAAGCACGTAATGATCTGCCAATTGCATCTGTACTTGCAGCGTATTTGGATGGCGAAGTCTAGCCATGGTATAAAGAGAAACAGTGGGTTCAGCGTTGATGTCTGAAACTCCTACTTCATGATCGTCCTCCATCCAAAGACAATAATTGTTTGCATATATGCCCAGGGACAAATGTGATAGTCGCTTGATGGGCAGAGGTAATGTACTGCGTTTTAAAGAGGGAGTCATGGTTATGGCACGTTGCGTTGGTGGAGGTTGTGATTCGATTGGAAATCTTGGTAGCGTATGCAACTGCTTATAGATTGAGTAGAAGTCCATAGTTGTAATTTTCATGCAAAAAGTCTGGCTACAGTGATGCCATAATCAGATTCAATGACTTTCGATACTCAACATCGATGCGTAAAACTTCATCTAGCCCTGCTGTGAAAATTGAAACTTGATACTCCATTCATAATGGTGGAACACGAGATAGGTGAGCTTGAAATTCCTTGATGTAGACCTCAACAGGGCGACCTTGTTGCTTAAGATTTGTTAAATCATCTAAAGGATTTGCACCTTGGGGAGGGCCAAAACGTGGAATACAATATTCTTGATAATATTTTGAGGACAGATGGGGTTGATCGTGGCACAAGTGATGATACCACAACTTGACATCACTAGTGAGATAATAGGACTCGCTTAACGGGTGGGACATTTTGATTCATGAAGTACAATTTACAACGAAACAACCAACTGAGTGAATCATCTATTTCAAACGTGGTCCTCGATCAGTAGGTGCAGAATGCATGGTGTTGTGTGCCTCCAGCATTTCGGGATCAGCTGAAGCGATTTCAATAGTAGGAGATCTGGTTGTCTGCAACCATTTTTTCCAGCATTTGTTCCACGTGGTTGATGGATTCATTCATAACCGAGACTCCTTTCGATGCAAATGAATCACCCATGATGCCGGAACCAATGATGCTTGTAGCTCTGGTAATGTAATCCGTCACGAGCTGCGAACATGATTAAGGGTAGCCTTGGGGTGGGTGAGATCATTTAGCTATGATTACTGATGCTAAGAAAATATTGAAAATGAGACAAAGGGAAAGAGAGAATATAATCCTGCAAATTTAAGTAGCTAAGAAGTAGGGGTGAGCACAGTTCGATTTGGTAACCGAACCGAAAATATATTGAAAATCGAAAAAAACCGAACTGAAAAATATAAAACCGAAACCGAACCGAAAAATCTTAAACCGAAAAAAAACCGAACCGAAATTTTCGGTTCGGTTAAAAATCGAAAAAACCAAAATTTATAATATTAAATAAATATTTATTAAATATTATATTTAATAATTATTAATTAATATATATCTAATAAGTAATATTAAATAAATTATTATTTAATTAGTAATATTAAATAAATAATTATTATATAATATGTTTTGGTTTGGTTTTTGGTATTTTGGTTTTTTTGGTATTAAAACCGAAACCGAACCGAAAATAAAAAATCCGAACTGAATTTACCAATTCGGCTCGGCTCGGTTCGGTTTTCGGTTTTTTACCAAATTTTGCTCACCCCTACCAAGAAGTAGAAATTTTTTATTGAGAATTCCTCTAACTCCCTGTTATTTATTTTTTCCTTCAAACTTACATACCTCCCTCTTTCTTCCACTAGCCTTTATAGAGGTTTGGAAGCCTTTATAGAGGTTTGAAAAAGAAATCCTAGATAGGAGAACAACAGAAAAGGAAACAAAATAATTCTAAATGCAAGAAAGTAGCAATGTTCTAAAATTAGTTCAATCTCCAAATCTAAAAATCTTGAATGTCAATCAGTCTCAATCACTTCCCAGAATGATTGCTTTGATTTGCTTTATCTATGTTCTTGTTTCTTTTTCTGTACTGATGCCCTATGTATGCATTAAAGAGTATGCTGAATTTTATAGATAAAATGCATGTCCAGATGGAGCTCAAATTATGCAGTTCATTAGTAATTGATTGGACCTCATGTTATTTAGTTCGCAACTAAATTTACTGAGTTCTGAAGATACATGATCATGTTTAAGTTGCCTTGGAAGATGCTAAGATGCAATTTATATGTACTGTTTTAGATGTTTTACATGCTCTAGCAGTCGCTGTAGTCGTTAAAATTTACGAAATAATGTCTAAACCCCTATCTATAAAAAAATTGTGTAAAATATCCAAGGTTGTTTGTTGGTAACTGCATGAACTTTTATCATAAGAAAAACGCGACTATATACCACTATGCTTTGAAAAGATAATGATACTGACCACATCAAATGCTGCAGTGAGGCTTGCACCCGAAGAAGCATCAGCAAAGTTGACTGGTTATGAACACAATGGTGTAACATGTATTGGCATGAAAACTGAGATACCGGTAATAATCAATGCTCTTCTTTTGAAATCCAGTTTTTGATAGCTTGTGAAATAGTAGCGGTTATGTCTCCGTTAGATCTTTTGTATCCTAGCTTTTGCATTTATGCCAACCTCAAATGCTGCACTATAACACTTTGTATCAACCTTTTTTAGAAACTAGAAAATAATTTATGACTCGTAAGAGGCAGTTTAGAGGTAGTGTGGTGAATTCATTCAACCATACTGATAGAGAGCATTAGCACAGGATTAAATCCACTGTTCGTGGGCTGGGCTTATTTAATTATGCTTTAGTAGAATTTAGTAGGAGTATTTAAAGAGTGGGTTAGGGTAATAGGGTTTATGGATTAGGGGAGATTATAATTAAATAAAAAGGAGCCTGGAGGCTGGTAGCGATGGTTTTTCTATTTGATTATTCTTGCTCTTATCACATACATAGTATTGGACAGATATCACAGCACTTTCTTAATATTAATGTTGAAAAGGAGCAAACGGTAACTGATAACTCTATTAATATCTGTTTGGTTATTTTCATCAAAAAAATCTGTTTGGTTACTCAACATGCCTGTTTTCTGATTTTCCTAGAGAACTAATAAGTTTAAAATTATTCTGAAATACAGAATGGAGTTACTGCTTTATGTTTGTTTTACAGCATTTTGAAACATAGAATAGCTGGCAAATTGATTTGACAAGGCACCATGATGTTATTGCCTGCTATAACTGTACTAGGTGATTTTGGATGAAGCAATTGTGAAGCTTAACCCAGATTTCTTCTGGTTGGGAGGTGGTGAGATTGATCTCAAATTGGGAATCAGGACTTCAGAATTCATCAATTACGTAAAGCCATTAATTATTAACTGTAGCGGTACTTGATATATCACAGCTGCCGTTAGATCATTTTTATAAGGTGATTACTCGTGCCTTTTCTTTTGTTCCAAGACTTCAGTTTCAGTAGTATCAGTAATATTATGTTGGATCATGGCCTAAATTCTTGGAAAGAAAACAAAGTACATTGTAGTGCTGTGCTGGTCTTAAAAGAAAGGAACAAAAATAGTTTCGACATACATCAATGCTCAACTGAGGACTTCTTGTCATTTATAGTTGCTTTCATTTCTTATCACCATCACCTCTTCTGACATTAGTATGTTCATAAAGATGTTACCGAGTTGGAGGACCGGCCGCGTCGGAATAAAGGACCAAGTGAGTAGAAAAGAGGAGCTACTGAGCAAGAAATTGTTTGTTTAGTTGATGTCGTTGTAAGGTTATCATTCCTACTTGGCCTCTTCCCTTTTTATATTGTACGAGGACATTCAAAAGGATTATAAAGAAAACGATGAAGTGATATTTGTTGAGAAAGTGGATGCCTCTTCCCTTTTAAAATATTCATTAGTAATCCTAAAATATCAACCGGAAACTTTTATTCACAATCTATGCAAAAAATTCAACTAGATTGTGAATTGTGGTAATATTTTAAATTATTTCTGAATTACAATTTAAAATTTATTAGCTTCACCTACAAATAATCAAACATGATGTAAAACATTAACTTTTTCAAAAAATACCACTTCATCATCTTTTGTATGATCCTATTGAATGCCTTCGTACAACAATATATTTTTGGTCAATTTAAGTAATTGATCTTTAATAATGTTTTATATCTTCTCCTTAACTTGTTTGAAAAATTGGAGTAACGTAACTATCAACTGACTCTAACACAACTGACTCTTCCGATAACAGCGTTTTCACTAGTGGAGAAAAAACTGGAGCAAAGCTATGTCGCGATGCCATTCTCCTCTCCCCCTGGCCAGAGGCTATCCATCGAATAGTCTCTGATCTTCCAGAGGCCTACCTTTCCTCATATCAGTGCCGTGCTCGACTTGCTGAGCGAGCCTCTGGCTCATTGGGCCATCGATATCATCATGGCTACTTGCGAATAGCTTGGGATGTCTGGCTGCTGGAGCGAGGTTAACGTGGACAAGGTTCTACTGAACCTTTTAAAGGATCCTCCGACTCTCCTTAAAGACCCCAAACATGGAGAAGCCTATCTCTGGTATATGGATGTGCTGAAGTGCGGGGCCTAAGAATTCCTTTAGGCTGATCCCATTGACTATGAGAGTTATGCTCACTGGGGTTCAGTCCCTTTAATGTGCTCCCCTAGAATGCTCATCGGGTCAATAAATTGTCCCATCTTTTACATTCAGTATGTATTCTATCTTGATAACTCATCCATTTGAGCAATTGGATCTTATTTTTCTAGCATTTTCTTATGATTTTTTTTGCACAAGGTAAAGTCTGATTTTGTTATTCCTTAACTTATATTGATTTTCTTTTATCTGGAGGCGAGTGGACCCGTTCCAGCAAAGGACCGTCCATCGATCTCCAGTGGAGTATCAGGGAAACTGCCAGAGGTAGCAGGGAAGATCGAAAGAAGCGACCCTGCATCTGAGGAAAGCTGAAGTTGACCAGCTCCCCCCATTCTCCCATAACTTATTATGCTGTACGGCTCCACTTTTTGTTTTACTGTATTTGGGTGTTAGAATGGAGACCCCTTTTCGTCCCCAAAACACTCTTTACATTTTGTTTTTGGCTGGTGTCTTAGGTCAATCGGTTTGATCTGACCATGCACCTTGTTAACATGCTATCCCCCTCCTTTACGAGGGTTCTACTTATATAATTACTCTTGCGTTCGATTTCACCTTTGAATTGCCATATTTGACTTGTGTTATATATGTTCGTTTATTTAGATCTTCTTTAAAGCATGCATTTTATCTATAAAGGATAAGGACATTATCTAATACATATTTCCAAAAGAAACGTCACATCTGCATATTTCCATACTTTGCCTCCTCACAAAGAGTTAAACTAAGAAAAGCTCCTTAAAAATCTTGCAAAAAAAACATGAATGCGATATTTTCTCAAAAAAGAAGGAAATACTATCTAAAGATCTGAGGAATCTAGATCCTCTTTGATTCTCTTTTAATTAACCTAGGCGAGATATTTACACCTTCTTCAAAGTTTCCTCGGTTGTTTTCTATATCTTTGTTTTGTCTTCCTCTGGTATAATCAACCTTTCCACATCTGGAACCTCTGTTTTGCCTTCGTCTGGCATATCCAATTTTTCCGCATCTTGAACCTATGTCATTAGCTTCTGATTAAGTGTTGCTTCTTTTGTCATCACATGCATCTCATTTCGCTTTTTCCTTCTGCTCTCCGTTTCCAAGGAAGAGTCCTGCCTCGAAGCTACTTTCCTTCTTGCTTCCCCTTCTTTCACAGCATGTAGATATCTACGAGATGCACTTTTGTCCCCTATAATTTGACCTACCATATTTCCCATGGGGAATTTCATTTTCAAATAGTATGTGGACACTACTGCCTGAAAAGCATTCAAAGTAGGTCTGCCTAGGATCGCATTGTATGCCTATGGCATATTCACAATTAGATAGGTTATGGGTCTCACCAATTTTACCTTATCCTCCCCAAAGAAGTCGCGAGTGTAGGTGCACCCAGAGGCACCACTACCTCCCATGCGAATCCGTGAAGCGTAGTAGCTACTAAATTTAACTTCGTGGTTCTTTGAAGTTGATTGAAATAACTAGTGAACATGACATTCATCGCACTTCCTGTATCTACAAAAATTCTTTCTACACCGAATTCCTCGATCTCTGCAGTAATTACCATAACATCTCAACCAGATTCAGTTGAAGCTCTCCTATCCTCTGATCCGAAAAATATCGTGGAACAAGCCTTTGTTTTCAAAACCTCCATTATCAGGGTTTCATCTCACTTCCCTTCCATTATAACACCATCCTTTTGGACCGGGTCATAACCCTATAAAGTAATATCTCCATAGATCATATTAATAATTCGCCTCTGCTGAATGTGTTCAGGAAGAACCGGTGGCTGCTCTGGGGCTTTTCCTTAATAATAATTGTGCTATATTAGCAAAACGCATCAGATGCTCTTCTGGATGAGTATTACCCTGATACTCCAGATGTACAGGACGAAAATTTCCGGGTAAGAGATCCAATTGAATATCTTCAGAAAAAGGAATTTCCTCAGCTACTTGAAGTGCCTATTCTCAATCTTGTTTGTATTGGATCTGGTGATAGATTTCTGGCGTGACATTCTGTGCGCAAATGTTTCTTCTGGTTTGGATTGATTTTTTTTAAGACTTTCAACCTCCTTTTGGAGTGCCTCCATCAAAACTTTTTGCTTTTCCATTTCCTTCTTATGTTCAGCCATAGTATGCCATGCTTCCTTACTTGCTTGTGAAAAAGATGGGGGTTGGTAGGATTCTTCTTGCTCTTCCTCCTCTGACCCCGGTAAGCGTTTATCCTTAACCAACTTATCCCCTTCTCCCAACAGAGGAAATTTTGGGGGTCTGAAGCTCTCCGGTGTGGAACTAGGTCCATCACCAGCTCTGGGTACGATCCCAGCAGAAATTAGCGCTTGGCTAATCATAACCGCTATTTTCAACTCCATAGCTTCCAGAATTTCTTGAGATGCGCTAGCCTCGACACTTCCCACGATATTAATAGGGCAATTTGCACTAGCCTCTACTTGCGTGGTTTGATTTCCGTCAGGAGGTGGATCTATTGTACCAGAACACATCTTTACACCCTCTATGGAGCGCAACTTCGTCATTCTTTCCTTTGTTCAACTTCTGCTGATAGACATTTCATTTATCAACGATGAAAATTTAGTTTCCCTATTTCTCAAAGCAATTTTTTTTAAAATGTTACTCGATTTTTCAATAGTTATTTTCTAGATGTGTCCGGGATTTCCAACTTTATTACAATAGTCATACCTTGGTCTTACAGAGGTACGATCCAAGTGATTTTGTTTTACCATTCTTATATTCCTTTCTTTAGCTTATCTCTTTTCTTTAAATCCGTATAGGAGAGAAGAGGCATTCCAAAAATTAAATGACCACATTTGCAAGGTAGATAACATTTCAGTAACTAGCTTCCAACTAGAAGTTTTCGTTTATATCACTTCACTGTTTCACTATTTTACGAAAGAAGTGACTTCATCGTCGACTTTTAATATTGGTGGCTTCATTGCCGTTAAAACGTTCTAGGTTAAAATGACTTCAACGTCAAATTGTTATTAGGTGGTGGCTTCATCACCCCTGATTTTTGTTGATGGCTTTGGCGCCAAATGTGAACCATGGTTTAGGTGCCTGGATTTTGTTACTAGCTTCCGTGCCAAATTTCTTTTCTGGCTTTAGTGCCCAAATTTCTTACAATTTGCGGGCTCTGTGCCATGTTCCTTTTACACTTCATGGCTTCTTCGCCGTTTACTTACAATTTTAAGGCTTCAACGCCATTTTTTTTATATTTGTAAGGCATCTGCGCCAAATGTTTTACGATTTCAAGACTTCAGCGCCTTTGTTATTAAGATTAGTGGCTTCGACGCCCTTATTTTACAGGGAGTAATTTCTAGATTTTTCAAGCTATTTTTGAGAAGAAATTTAAGACATCGAAATTGGGCTATCCGCCTCCCAATTTCGGATAAAGAAAACATAAATTTTCCCACAAACAGTGCCAGTTGTTAGATTAAGAATTAGTCCTCCACAAAATAATCATAGAAAATGTAAGAAAGCTCCAAGAGTGTGAAGTTTATACCTTGACTTAAACTTTGTAGCTTGATTAAGTGATTGTCTTGGTCCTAGAGTCACAGACGTGACCTGCAAAATAAGACCGGAGGAGTGGTCGGGGGTCCTCTGGGAAGACACTCCGACACTCAAGTCAGTTTTTTTGGTTTAGAAGAGTGCGTGAAAGAACAAGTCTTCATTCTCTCTTGTGTATGAAACAAATGATTAGATATATATAGCTAGGTATATGAATGGTAAATAAATAATATACCTTAGAAGTACTAGGTGTAAATGGTGCGTGTAAATGATTCTCCTCCAATCATAGCTTACCGTGTGGCAATGGTCCCCGCTTGGGTTGTTAGAAACCATCGCCGCATAACTCTGTAACTCTAACATATGTCGGATTCGAAATGGACATATGTCGGGAAGTACAATAAACATAGCTATTTTACTTAGCAGACCCCTAGAACCAGAGCTGTCAAGTCATTCCTCCAAAGGTGATCCTACATAGAGGTGAAGGTTATTCAGACCTTTCCCTTTGGATAATAACCAGAGCACAAAAGGTCCTCTGATCCTTCTTTACTTCTGGGTGTTCCATAACTTGATTTATCTCGGAAAAGAGTATTGTATCTTAGTAATGAATTTCTTTTTATTCTTTATAAAGTAATGGTGATATTATTCCGTATCAGTATCTTAGTAATGAATTTACTTATTTCAGAACACTGTAAAATTTTCTTTCTATATAAACTACACGCATTAGCCTACATATCTAAAAGTGAATTAGCCTATATATTGATTGTCTTATATTTAATTGACTTTTTATTTATTTAGTTTTTTTTGGAAAATAGTTACGACGACTTACGGTACAAACTAGAGCAAAGATGTTTTTTTTCTTCCTTTTTATTTTTTTATTTGATGATAAAAGATTAAAACTTTTGGATGGGTTTGTACGACTATTGGCATTAGGTGTCAGATCTTTCCATTTTATTAACTTTGTTTTCCTAATTGTTAAATTTTTTGAATTCATAAAAGTTTATAATAATTGAGAATCTATATATACACATTATATCTTATTGGGTTGAAGTTAGTAATTAATCAAGCCCAATTAACTTGACTCAACTACACCACATATGAACCCTAATCATATTTTACCCTCTCTCTTCTCTCTCTTTACGCAACTCTCACTCCCTTTCTCTAGCTTCTATTTCATTTTACTCTCAACTCCTTTCCAAAATTCTATTTCGTTTTCAAATTTGGCTTGTGTTGGAAGTTGGTGATGGAGGAACTTGCTGAAGTCGGCGGGGGAAAAATTGTGAAAGTCGGATGGGGCAGTCCTATATGGCGGCGCTGGTGGTGGCAAGTAGCCGGCAGAGAGGAGCATGACGCGCCCATCTCTGAGCACTCAACTTTGAAGGTCTTTGATTCCTTGACGGCCGCTGTGATTTTTGAGAGGATTTCTTCGATTCTCTTTTTGTGCCCAATTGATTAAAGACTGTTTATGAGGGATGATATTTTTTAGGATTATTCTGGCTTCAATTTTGCACCAATGTTGTTGCAGATAATTGTTGTTTCTTTCATTATTTTTTTTCAAGGTTAATGAGGGAGTTATTGTTGTTGCAGACCATTAAAATGAGAAAAGATAATTGTTGAACTCTATAAGAATACTGTATAAAATATGAGTTTCGATTTTATTTTTTGTTAATTATATGATTCTTAAAATAAAACATTAAAAGTAAGAGGTTATTAATTAATGAGAGATGGGTTAGGAATAAGAAAATAAAGAAAGAAGTTGGTTAAAGCAAATAAACTTCTAAGTTATATTGTCTTGGTATGCGGTTCAAAAAGTTTTGTGACATTTGAAGTGGGATAGAAGGAGTACTATTTTAGTTCAATGTAAAAAAAAAGGAAGGATCTATAGAGGACATCTATGTTGTTTCGAAGAAAGTGTTTAGAACAAGGTACGATGAATTTGTAGTGATGTCATTTGGATTGTCAAATGCACCAGCGGTTTTCATGGTTTTAATGAATTGAGTTTTTCACAAATTCTTGGACAAGTTTGTTATTGTCTTCATCGACGACATTTTAGTATACTCTAAAGTTCGAGAAGAGCATGAGGTGCACATGCTCACGGTTATGGAAACCTTGAGGAAGGTGAAGTTTTATGCCAAATTTAAGAAGTGTGAATTTTGGCTAGATCGAATTGGTTTTCTCGTACATGTAGTAACTACATAAGGAATAGAAGTTGATTTCGCCAAGGTGGAAGAAGTAATCAATTGGAAGGTACCATCAACTGCTGCAGAGGTAAGAAGTTTTCTTGGTCTAGCAGGATATTATAGGAGATTCATTAAAGAATTTTTTAAGATATCAGGACCACTCATGCAACTTACACGAAAAGGAGTACCGTTCGAGTGGACAACAAAGTGCGAGAAGAGCTTCCAAGAGTTAAAAGAAAGATTAGTGACTACACCATTTTTGACCATGCCTGACAGTTCAAAAGGATATGTGATTTATAGTGACGCGTCGAAACAAGGGTTATGATGTGTTTTGATGCAAGAAGGAAAAGTAGTTGCTTATGCATCGCGACAACTAAAAACACATGAACATAACTATCCGATGCATGACTTGGAATTAGCAGCAGTAGTGCATGCTTTGAAAATTTAGAGACATTACCTTTATGGAGGGAAATGTGAGATCTACACAGATCACAAGAGCTTAAAGTACTTCTTCACCCAAAAGGAACTGAACATGAGGCAGTGTAGATGGTTGGAACTAGTGAAGGATTATGATTGCAAGATTTACATCATCCAGGAATGGCGAATGTAGTAGCTGATGCACTACATTCGGTTAAAGAATTAACTCAACAAGAAGAGTTGGTTAAGGAGTTTACTCGGATGAATCTGAAAGTGGTACCTAACTCCAACGCAGCAGAGGTCATTATCGCAGCTTTGGTGGTTTAACCAAAACTTCAGCATAAAATAAAAAATGTTCAACGAAAAGACAGATTTTTGGAAAAGATGAGGGCGAGAGAAGTATCAGACGATCCGCAAGGATTCACAGTTTCAGATGATGGAACATTATTGGATGGTGGGAGAATTTGTGTGCCGAGAGATAAAGAATTGAGAAAAGATATTCTAAATGAGGAACATCGTACCGTACACACAACACACCTGGGAAGCACAAAGATGTATCAAGATTTAAAGAAGACCTTTTTGTGGTGGGGAATGAAAAGATCGATAGCAGAACATGTGGAACGATGTTTAGCATGCCAACAAGTGAAAGTCGAACACCAAAGGCCCTCAGGTTTGCTTAAACCCTTGGAAATATCAGAATGAAAGTGAGAACATATTACTATGGACTTTGTAGTCCGAATTCCTAGAACAGTGAAGAAAAATGATACAGTGTGGGTTATTGTAGATCGCTTGACTAAATCTGCACACTTTATACCCGTTTGAATGACTCACTTGATGAAGCAGTTTGCATAGTCTTACGTTTGAGAGATAGTTCGACTTCATGGAGTTCAAAAATCTATAGTGTATGATCGAGACCCACGACTCACATCAAAGTTTTGGGAGAGTCTGCACAAGGCATTAGGCACTAGACTAAAATTCTCGACTGCTTATCATCCTCAAACTAAGGGTCAATCCAAAAGGACAATTCATACTTTGAAAGATATGTTGCGAACTTGCGTATTTGATATTGGAGGAAATTAGGAAAGACACTGAGGGAGCTCAGTCATTATCACTAAGTTCAAGATAAATTTATAATTACCTACACTCTTCACTGGATTCCTCTAGTGGTAAGCACATGGTCGATCCCACAAGGAGTTGGTGAATTCTTCTCTTGATGTCACAATTTGAGTTTTTGAATCTGGTCTTGCCGTCGGCAAGAAGTTGCAACCAAGCAGAAATTAAATACTGAAATGTAAATAACTAAAAAGGAAACAAACCTTTACGCTCAAGCTCAGAAGGTAAGGGTTAGTCATCCCTTCGTCGCCCAGCACACCTTTTCAGCCCAGAAGGTAAGGGTTAGTCATCCCTTTATCCCCCTTGCCCAAGCTTGCGCTCAAGCCAAACCTACTCCAACATACCCAAATAGGAATTAGTGGGGCGGCAACTACATGCACTCCACACGTCTCCGGTGCCTCGCTCATGGCGTCCCCACCTACATCACCACGATGATCCCTTTGATTGACAAGAAGGGAGTCGCTAACACTTGGAGTTTTCAGTTCACTGTGGTAAGTTGACCTTACCCAAGGTGTTACCGGGTGTATTAACGTCAATAACTCGAACAAGTTGTTGGAATCAGATCCAGCACATTAGGAACATGCATATACAACTATATGTACATTTAGACCTCTCAAGACATTATTAGCATTTGACTCAATTCATCTTTCCCAAGCCAAGTAATTAAACCTAGCTACTCATACATAAATTAAATAAATAAAAGTATACGTAATACTCCCTCCGTCCCACTAAGCTTGACACAATTTTCTTATTGGGACGTGGGTCCCACTAAGAATGACACATTCCAAAAATAGTAAAATTTATATCTTCAAAAAGGTGTGGACCCTACCACCTTTATCATTCTTACACTACTTTATAAAATCTCCTTAATAACCGTACCCAAAAATTTTGTGCCATCCTTATTGGGACGGAGGGAGTACTAAAGAACGAAAGTGCAGCGATACCAAAATATGCTCTTGGAAGGACCAACCCTGACCAAGGCTAAAAGCATAAACATAAATTAAGTTTTCCCGCATGACTTATTTTTCTCCTCTTAATCACTCATTGATTTAAAACATGGCCTAGACTAGAATAAATGGAGCAGCAACTGGCTGGAATTCGTCCCCTCATTCACGTCCCTCTTTTGTGTTTGTTGGCACTTTTTTTTGAGCACGTTGGCCTGCGGCCTAGGAATGTATAAATAAGAGTTTAAATGGGCCTAAGTCTGGTGGTAGGTGCGGTTAGGTTTCTTTGTGGTGCTTTCCTTTTCCGACATGATTTTTCCTCGTATTGGAAATACTCCCGATCCTCCAGATATTCGCTGGAAGGAAAGGGAGATCTCTTTCCTTTTACGCGCATGGGAAGTATTCCTCGGGGATCCCTAGTGCCTTACCTTTCATCTTCTGTGCGTACAGCTGCTTCTGCCTTCCTCATTATCTTGGTCATGGTGCTTTCCATCTCTTGCTCCAGTGATTGGAGTGTGATCCAGAGCGGTACTTTGTCTTGGCCTTTAGCCTGCCCAAGGTGCTTTGTGCACAATCTTGCCTCTCTCTCATGATGACCTCCAACTTCGACCTGCATCCTGCCATCCAAACTTCGTGTCCTCCGAGACACAATATGACACAAAACAAGGAAAAACACTCTATCTAAACCTAAAAACAAGACATAAAAGAGTACGAAAAATAGGCTCGTCACACACTTACTGTTGATTAAGTTTGCTTATAATAATAGTTATCATTCTAGTATTGGCATGACCCATATGAAGCACTCTATGGAAGAAAATGTAGATTACCAGTCTATAGGGATGAGGTTGGCGAGAGACGCCGATAAAAGGAGAAATGATTTACATTTTGAGGTTGGAGATAAGGTGTTCTTGAAGGTTGCCCCGTTGAAGGGAGATATAAGATTTGGTAAGAAAGGAAAGTTAAAGAATCGATTTATCGGACCTTTCGAGATATTGGAAAGAATTGGAGACGTGGCTTATCGATTAGATCTCCCAACGAATCTTTCAATGGTTCACAACGTATTCCATGTGTCAATGTTGAGTAAGTACTTATACGATCCAAGTCATATAACATCACAAAAAAATGTATCTTTTAATAAAGATTTGACGTATGAAGAAATGCCAATAGCAGTCTTAGACCGTAAAATCCACGAACTAAGAAATAGGAGAGAAACATTTATACGTGTGAAATGGAGTTGACATGGAGCTGAGGAAGCTACTTGGGAACATGAGGACGTAGTTTTAGAAAAATACCCGTCCCTAGTATCACAAGGTAATTTCAATTTCGAGGACGAAATTTAATTTAAGTAGGTAGGGTTGTAATACCCCAAATCTCTCATTATATATATAGATATATATACATTAATATATGTGTGTATCTATATAATATTTATTAGGTTTCAGTTTTACCTAAATATAGGATAGAAGTTGTGAAATCTCCATTACTAATATTCAAGCGTGTAGTGCCAAAAGGATTAGAAATTTAAATTTTTAAATTTAGATATAGTATGATGGGAAGTTGAGATGATATGATTCCTATATTCACCTTTTTCCCTTGAGAACTTGTGGTTTATAGATGATATGATTCAGATATTTGCCCTTTTCCCTTGAGGACTTGTGGTTTATAGATGATATGGTTGCTATATTCGCCTTGTTCCCTTGAGGACTTGTGGTTTATAGATGACGTTAAGTTTATATATTCACCTTGATCCTTTGAGTACTTGTGTTTTATAGATATTAAGATAAATTTCTATATTTGCCTTGCTCCCTTGAGGACTAGTGATTTATGGCCTAAGGATTTCGTGTTATCTTTTTTTTTTTTTTGAGATATATATTATATGTTTGGAAAAATGTAAAGAACAATCTACTTCCATGCCCACTTGAGTACATTTTAATAGTACTTACCCCATATATTTTAAAAATATTTTCAAGTCAGTAGATTATGAGCGAAGATGCAAAATGGGGTGATCTATTGTTTTGATTTAATTAAGTTTAATTGAGTCACATTGAAGCTTTAAGTTTGAAACTTTTTTTTTCTTTTTGCACATAGACATATAGTATTAGTACCGTATATTCCAATTATTTCAAAAGGTTAATTTTTTATGGTGAAAAATTAGTATTCAAGTTCCCTTTTTCTTAGGGATTTTGTTTCATCGTATTTTAAAATGATTTTCCGCATCAGAAATTTTATGAATATCTAACATTCTAAATTATTCCCTCCGTCCTGGTAAATGCGGCTACAAAGGTTTCGGCATGGAATTTAAGAAAGTAAAGTGTTGTGTTTTAATAAAGTAGGAGTGCAGTATTGTAAATGTATTTTTTTTTCCTTTTAAGGAAAGTAGTAACTTTTAATGGGACGGCCTAATAAGGAAACGTGGCCACATTTAGCAGGACAGAGTAAGTAGATATTTAGGGTGTTACATGTGATACTCAAATGATAATTGTTTATTTGATCCTCATATAATTAGATCTTAATCTGGTATAACAACATGGAACATATCCCTAATATTTTCCTATAAGAAAAATATAATGTGATGTACAAATGAGCTTTAGTAGAGCAATGACATATGTGTCCCCGCAATTTTATTTAGTAATATACTAAGAATATTGAAATTCTTATTCTTAGATTATTTTTTTGAGGGGGAGCGGTGACTTATACATAATCTTGACGATTATATCATGAAGAAAAAATATATAATCCCGAAGATTTTGTACTCTTCGTAATTAAGGTTTTCAATGAGATAACTTGTGTAATACATATATATTGTTTTTCATGTAATCATTTTGTTTACAGGAATATGTTTATGATATTGGGATGCGCAGATTTGGATGATTATTATCTTCAGTGGAGCGAATGTTGGGGTCTCGGGAGAGCAGATGTGGTGTATGAGGAGGGGGAGGGGAGGGGGAATACACCACTCTTCAACCTTTTTGCGTAAGGTTGCTTGAACAGCAGGTTGAGATAGTAGCTCGCTAACTATACCAGGTCAACTTCCTATTGATAACAGTTCACCTCCTCTGATACAGAGAGAGAGTAATTTTCTCAAACAAGGTCTCAACACAAAGTGTGAATAAACTGAACAAAGGACATGTTGACTAGCAGCTAGCTGGAGCTTACCAGGTCGACTGCCTAAGGACAGGTTGTGTGCGGAAGCGTGAGTTTGTTGGCAGCTCTTACACTTAGAAATTTTTTTTGTTTATACCGAGTGTTCTTTTGGAGGTTGATTCAAAATGCACAGCTCGTTGGTGAAGTGATAAACTAAGAATCAAAATTATGCAATGCAAAACATAAAAGAACACACAATATTTAATGTTGTTCGGGAAACTCCTTACTTCCACGATCGGTCAAATTTAGATCGATGAATCTTTTAACCTTGGATCTCTCACTTGTGTACTGTTTTTGAGTACGAGCTCAAACTCTCTTATTTATTCTCGCTGAGTACGAGATTATACCTCTCTTATTTAAACTCGCTGAGTACGAGATCTGGTTCGGGTTTACAATTATTCTTCCTCGAAGTTTTTTCGCTTTGGAGAAAACTAGAACTATAATATTTGAAAACTTGAATCTATTGTAAGTTCTAACGGGTTTATCTTTAGAAATTTGATGATTTCTCTCTAATTTACAACACTCAAGAATGTATATTTTGATCTAACTAGTTTTGAATATAATCCTGGAAATCTGGAGAGAATCTTGTAGCTTTGAAGCTTTTTTCTGGACAATATAACCAACAACCAATTCTAAAGAAGGGCTGCAATATTTATAGGCATAGCATTTGAAAATTAGTAATTGCAACATTAAAGAATATTGCATTAAATGCACAATATAGATGCTGATGCTAACTGTACTTCTAGCCGTTGGAGTTAGTCCTACGTGGCATGATGATGTGGCATATGACATGTTAACTTATCAATTTAGGTAGATTATAGCTTCCTCCAAAATTGAGTTGAGCTGCTCACTGGACCTCTTAAGGTCAGGTTGATATGTCAATCTGAATGAGGGTAGATCGACTCCAATATACATTGAATTGTCTCTCCATGATCTGAATATCAAATAATGTCGACATGTGAAATCTAGATCATGTTGACATCAATTTGTTAGACACAAGTTGACTCCATCGAGATGCTTCTTGTACAACTAGATACTTCAGGTCGGTATCAACCAGTTTGATACAAGGTTGACTCTTGCGTGCTGCTTCTTGTGCAACTTGATAGTTTGCTGGTAAAGGTCTACTTCTCGATCTGTCTATTGATATGTCCAGTGACCTGATATGATAAATGTGCTGGCCTGTTGAGGTAATCTGCTGTGTGATAAATAAGATGTTATAAAAATTAAGTTTTGACATATCATATTAGTCTTATGAATAGACCGTTACATCGATTTATCCTCACATATCGTTAACTTGATATGGCCTCACAAGGTGATCTCCCTTCTGATACAAAGACTAAATAAGATCAAACTCTATTGACTAGGTTATTTATTTCATTAATCTATCATTACACGTTAGCTTATCTACTATTAAGAACACATATGACTTCTATGAACTCGATCTTTCTTTAATTGATCTGTCTTCAACACTTACTCATTCTGTAAAGTCTAACTTAATCTAGACACAATTAAAGATAAACTCCTAAGCAATAATGAACATTAAAAGCAAGCACAATATATCATCTTATGCACATATCATGGTTTCACATCATCAAAACATATAAAAAGTAATTTCCACAATCATCAAAAAAGTTTTTAACAACGGATATTTCGAAATAAGTTTGAAAGTTAGACCTGAATATCTACATAACGCCTTGAAGGCTACTATTGTTGTACTCTTTTTTCATTACCAAGTTTTTTTCACTGAGTTTTCTTGGTGAATGTTTTTAATGAGACAACAAATAATACATTTATATATGCGTATGTCCAAGGATGAGTGTTATAAATAATTATTTATATATATGTGGACATTACTTATTATATAGATTATAGTTTCTATCTATTATATTCTATTATATATATATATATATTTAGGAACACTATCTTGTAGAGAACATATGTTTTTACAATAAAAATGAGAACCGCATACTGAAGGAAATCATATCATATCTTTCCTTGTGTATCAAATTTATTCTTGGCCGTAGGAAATCTATTTTGGCCTTTTATCTTTTCCTTAATCTTTGCCTTGTATTATGGGATTGTATTATGGTTCCTCTGTATTTATTCTATCATCTCCAGAAGAATAAGATGAATGGATACTCAAATGTTTTCATGGTATCACAACAGTAAGCGATCAAAAGAAAACCACAAACATACTTAAAAACAAAAGCTATAGAAATGATGACAAAAGAAAGAGACGAAACCACATCGGATGACACTTCATTGCCACCGGTAGATCCGAACTCTGCATACTACATCCACCCATCAGATTATCCTCGTCAATTACATGTGAACAATACATTGAACGACAACAACTACGAAGATTGGTCGCAAGAGATGAAGAATTTTCTCTTTGTAGAAAATAAAATTGGCTTCATTGATGGAACCATTGAGATGCCAGAAAAGGGAGAAAAAGTTCCTACTATGGAAGTGTCGCGATGCCATGATTAAGGGTTGGCTCACTACAGCTATGGAGAAAGAAATCAGAAACAACGTAAAATATGCGGAAATGGCTGAAGAGATGTGGAAAGACTTGGAGGAACGTTTCAGAAAGGTGTGTGCCCCTCGTGCGTATGAGTTAAAATGAGAACTCACTCTGATCCACCAAGAGAAGGCATCTGTTTCTGCATACTATACAAAATTACGTGGATTGTGGGATGAGATTCAATCCATATCCCCCATGCCAAAATGCACGTGTGGACTTTGCAAGTGCGGAATTGGAAAAAAGTTGATCGAGAGAAAGGAGAAAGAACAACTCTATGAATTCTTAATGGGGTTGGATGAAAGTTTTGGAATCGTCAAAACTCAAATTTTGACTACGAAGCCAACACCAACTTTGGGATCTGCATACCATATGGTTTCTGAAGATGAAATGCAGAAATCAATCTCCACGGGGAAAAGAAGCATTTTTAACGGCGCAACATCCCTAGCAAAGCACCAACAACGACCCGATTATCAAACCCAACAAAGACATGCTGGAAACGCCAAGTACCAACAACAAAGCAATTCACGCAATGGAGAAAAGGAACGTTTAAGTTCCAATGAACGGTGCGATCATTATGGCCGACTAGGTCACACAAATGATGGATGCTTCAAGATCATAGGATACCTGGAATGATGGCAAGACAAAAGGAAACGTGATGGATACAAAGGGGGAGATAGATATGAAGAAAAAAGGTATAATCCAAGGGCTGCACAGGTTAACATCAACTCAAGTCCAATCCCTGGCATTACTGTCAAATAATATGCTAAATTGGTTTGGCACTACTCCGAAGGTGATAGCTCAGACCTTGAACAAGTTCCCTCTATGAACATGGCTGGTAAGATAAATCACAATGAAATTTAGGTGATAGACTCTGGTGCTTCTGAGCATATTACTTTTGATGAGTCTTTGTTGCTAGATAAACAAAATTATGCAGATGAAACGCCTGTCATAATTCCAAATGGTGATATTATTCCGGTAAAAGAAGTTGGTGGCTCTATATTACCCAATGGGTTAAGGATAAATCGAGTTCTACATATTCCGGAATTTAAGTGTAACTTATTATCAATAAGTAGGACGACGAAAGATTTGAATAGTTCGGTTACCTTTACCCAAATTTTTGGGTAATGCAGGACTTACGCTCGAGGAACCTGATTGGCGTGGGTATGTGCAGCGATGATCTATATTCCTTAAAGTTGAATATGAGTAAAGGATCGGTTATGGAAACTTCAGTTAGTATAGAGACTTGGCATAGAAGATTGGGTCACGCCTCTAACAGCAAACTTCGTGAGATTGATTTATTTGGTAATTCTGTTGGTAAATTTAGTACTGAGCCCTGTGATTCATGTGTGAGGACTAAACAGAGTAGATTACCATTTTTTGATAGCACGGCATTTTTTATCTATTGTGGATGATTTTAGTAGGGTTGTGTGGATTTATTTGATTAAACATAAATTTGATGCAAGTGATTCTTTGGTGGCATTCTGTAACATGGTAAATACTCAATCTGGAAAGAAAGTCAAGAAAATAAGAAGTGATAATAATGGTGGCGAGTTCTCTTTGAATTCTATGATGAGTTCTTATGCTGAGCAGGGAATTATGTTGGAAACATCTTATGTTTACACACCACAACAAAGTAGGGTGGTTGAAAGAAAATATAGGCACATTTCAGAAATGACTAGAGCTTTGAGATTTCAGGCCAACTTACCTATTGGGTTTTGGGGAGAACGTGTCTTCATAACGGTCTACATTATCAACAGACTCCCTTCGAGGGTAATTGGGAACAAAAGGCCATATGAAATTTTGTTCTACATGAAACCCACATATCAACACTTGCGTATTTTTGGTTGTTTAGTTTATGCTCGAAGTAATAAACCGGGGGGAGATAAATTTGATGATCGAGGAAAAGCTTGTGTCTTTGTCGGTTACCCACTTGGACAAAAGGGGTATCATGTTTATGATCTCTTTGAAAAAAAATTGTGACATCTAGATATGTCAAGTTTGTTGAGAATAATTACCCTTTTAAACTAATGCAGCTAGATGAAATTCCATCGAAAGTGACTGATGAATTAACTTCTGAATATAAAAGGGATGAGGAAATCTAGTTGGGTCAGACTCGTCAAGAAACATCAACAAGAAACAATGCTCCCAACGAATTACATGAAAGTGTAAATGTTGATTTGGGTAATGATAATATAAAAGAGACCCCTTACAGTACAATAGAAGTGGTTGTTGATGGCTTGGGCCGACAAGATTTGGGAGGAAGGAAAGAAAGAATCAAGACTCAGCCTAAACATCTTGGTGATTATGTGACAAATCTCCCACCTTCAATAGACCATTCGCGACCCACGACAACTTCGGGATCCTCGACGGTACACCCTATGTCTCATTTTTGTTTCGTATGCTAATTTTTTAGCTTTTCATAAAGCTTTCTTATCTGCCATCACCTCACATGATGAGCCTAAAAGCTTCCACCATGTAGTGAAACATCATGAATTGAGAGAGGCCATGTCAAGGGAAATTAAAGCACTTGAACGAAACATGACGTGGACCCTCGAACAGTTACCACTATAAGCGAGTCATTGACTCGAAGTGGGTGTATAAAATTAAGTATAAACTCACGAGAGAAGTGGAAAGATTTAAGGCACACTTGGTCACAAAGGGCTTTACCCAAGTAGAAGGGATGATTTTCATGAAACTTTTTCACCAATTGCAAAGCTAGTCACAGTTCGTAGTCTGCTTGCGATTGCAGTTAAGAGAAATTGGGAACTTCACCAATTAGATGTGAACAATCCCTTTTTTCATGGAGACCTTAAAGAAGAAATTTACATGAAGATTCCACAAGGGTTTTCAAAGGAAGGAGATGATTGGGTTTACTGGATGCGAAAGTTGCTTTATGGCCTGCGTCAAGCTTCCCGCAACTGGCATCACAAGTTTACAAGCGCTTTTGGACATTGGTTTTTATCAATCTCATGCGAATCATTCTCTCTTCATATATAAAATGGGTACATTTTATATTTCAGTTCTCATATATGTTGACGATATTATTATTACCGGCAATGATGATGTGAAAATTGCTAAAGTGAAACGACACCTTGATGAACGTTTTAGTATTAAAGACTTGGGCCCTTTGAAGTTATTTCTTGGAATTAAAGTGGCTAGGACACCAGATGGGCTCGTGCTTAGCCAACGTAAATATACTTTGGATGTCTTGGAAGATGTTGGGATGCAACGTTGTCATCCTAGCCCGTTACCTATGGAGCAAAACCTTCATTTAGACAAAGCTGCTGATAGTCCACCTGTTGATTCTGCTCAATTTCGACGATTAGTGAGAAGATTGTAATACTTACAAGTGACTAGGCCAGACATTACTTATTCCGTGAACATGATGAGTCAATTTTTATCGGACCCGCGACAACCACATATAGAGGCTGCCATATGAATATTGCGCTACTTGAAGTCAACACCTTGACAGGGTAGTTTACTACCAGTAGCTGGGGGTTTCGAACTTTCGGGCTTTTGCAATGCAGATTGGGGAGGTTGCACATTCACACGACGGTCACAAATTGGATACTTGATCATGATGGGTGGTGCTCCGATATCTTAGCGTACAAAGAAGCAGTCAGTTGTCTCAAGATCATCAGTAGAAGCGGAATATAGGGCTATGGAAACAACAATGAGTGAAATTTTGTGGCTACATTGGTTGTTTTGCTACTTTATGGCACCGCCTATTGGACCTAATTCACTCTTTTGTGATCATCAAGCTACACGACACATTGCAAACAATCCCATTTTCCATGAACGAACCAAACATGTGGAAATGGATTACTATTTCGTTTGTGAGCGAGTTGCTTTCGGAGATATCAAACCTTTATACATCGACACAAAGAACCAAGTGGTGGAAATCTTTACTAAACCACTTGGTACCGAGCAATTCCGTTATCTCTTGGGCAAGTTGGGCGTTTGTGATCTTTACGCTCCAACTTGAGGGGGAGTGAGTGAAGGAAGTCATATCATATCTTTCCCTGTGTATCAAATATATTCTTGGTCGTAGGAAATCTTTTTTGGCATTTTATCTTTTCCTTAATCTTTCCCTTGTATTATGGGATTGTATTATGGTTCCTCTGTATTTATTCTATCATCTCCAGAAGAATAAGATGAATGGTTACTCAAATGTTTTCACATACAAATTTTTATTTTATGCAATTTTCCGTCCTTTTAATTGGAGGAATGAAAATATTACAACAAAGACAATGAATTAATATTTAATAAAAGTTAATTTTTATATTAGACAAAGAATGAATTTGAGCTTAATTAAAAATATTAAGAATGAAATTACATCGAAACAAACGATAAGAAAATTTTAGTGCATCCATCACAACATTGAAGGAATATTTATGCATTCTCTCTATAACAAATCATCTGTTAGCTAATTTACAATAAGAATAATAATTTTTGTATTGAGAATTAATAAATTAATTATAATCATTAATGTTAAATTATATACTTATTTCTTAATTAGCATCTAATTAAAATCTTAAATTAGTAGCTATAGCTAGTAAAATGAAGTAAAAAAGAAGAGGACAAAACCGTTTCTAATGGATGCAAGATGTAATGAAAATAGTGATATGGGTAAAACTACCCATTTTTAAACTGGTACATGCTTAAAATACTCAAAAGTTAAGTTACATGTCAAAATTACCTACTTTTTCTAGGATTCTCTTACATATGCATTGATTTTTGAAAAACTAGGTTGTTATATTATTAATCATGCATCCATTATTATGTTTTGACACAAAACTCAAATTATCTCTCTACCAACTAACTCAAAATCTCTCACAAATATATCAAGTCATCCTTCAGTTTTAAGCACCGCTGGTATAGATGCCACCGGTGGATGCCCTATTCTCATGTTTAACGAGTGGTTGTCCTTCAAATAGGTAGAGAAACACATTTCCAACCTATATCAAGGACAACCGCCCACAAAAATCGTCCACCACTTGTCCACTGTCCAACGGTTGTTCATACGTTTCTTAGTTTCACCAGCGGTTTCAATTTATTAGTCTTCTTAGTTTCTCATTTCTTATAATTTTTGATGCAGGTGGAGGAATACATGTACGTGAATGTGAAAACTGGAGGATCTTGGGTCAGGTGTACTTACACAAATGGCGAGGAGAGGATATCACCCCTACCAATGAATAACATATGACAATATCCTATTTGAAAGGTTGCATTGAATACATGTGGAGTTCACTTGGCACACAATACGAGATCTCTTATCTGTCGAGATCGAGGAATGGTTGGCTTATCAAATTTTGAATGACCACCGATTAAGAACTCCAAGTTCTGTGTAGGAACCACCCGACAGTGTCATCTTATGATATAGGCGGGACATCGCACAATACTGACTGGGATAAATGATCTCAATGACATCAGAAGGGTCGCGACATCCTCTGAATGGTTTAACGAACCTACTGGAATTCCTGATCTGAGTAGATGTCCGGATGAAGATGGTGAAGATCATGATGATGAATATTATGTTGCTTCTAAAGGAAGTTCAGAGCGTTCTTCCTTAGATTCCGAAGAAGAACGACCCGCTGCTATGAATAGTGCTACATTTGCCGAATTTGCAGCATGAATTCACGAGGCAGGAGGTATGAGAAGAGTCATTGAAATGATGTATCCGGATGTCGATGGTAATGTCGAGTACAACCCTAATACAGAAGGGTGTTTAAGAAATTGGATTGTTTCAATGATCCCTCCTAATGCTTTGACATCGACATCTGACGTGCTGATCGAAGAAAACCCAACACTTAAAGAATTAGCTAAGGGGTCAATCTATAATGACAAGGAAGGCTTGAGTATTACTGTTGGATTGTGGAACTTGGAGAGATGAGCTGAGTACCGATTCATTATATCAGACACATATCAACTGCCCTAGGTATGTAAATTGTCTTTAGACTGCTCGTTCTTGTTGCATGCCCATTGTCATGGGATTATGTGGACTGTATCTGAGTTCTATGGTTTGCACACATGCGGGGATGACATCGCTAATATTGCTCCGAGAAAGGTTCACTTGAAGGTGATAGGTACCTTTTTTGCAAAGAAGATGCGGACTACAAATGAGATCATTAGGTCAAAGGCTATTCAGGAGGAGGTTAGTAGGTGTTTCGGCATGGATGTTAGTTACGATGTTGCGCTCAGAGGTAGGTATCAAGCTTTGGAGATGATTTACGGCAAGTATCTTGAATCATTTAAGTTATTGCCTGGGTATCTACATATGCTGAAAGTGATGAATCAAGGTACGATCACTGATCTCGATGTCGGCCCCGATGATAGATTTAGACATTTATTTCTCTCTTGGAGCTTGGAGAACCGTGTTTGCTTTGTGCATGAGGCTTGTGATAGTTATCTATGACACTCACCTTAAGGGAAGAACAATGGCATCTTATTCGTTGCAGTAATGAAGGATGCAAATGAGAATGTGTGCCCTTTGGTTTTTGAGATTGGGCCGATAGAGAATCACGAGTCTTGGTTATGGTTCCTTACCAGAGTCAGAAGCGCTTACGGTTGCACGCCAAACACCCTGATTGTATCCGATGCACATGTGTCGATTGAGCATGCCATCAGAATCGTGTTTCTTGAAGCGAAACACGGTTTGTGCTACTATCATCTTAGCGACAAGATCAAACTATTCGGGAAGACCACTGTTGGTTTGTTTCAAAAATCTGCATACACATACAGGCAACACGAATACCATAGAACAATGAACGCGATAGAGACGGCAAAGCCTGATGCATATGAGAACCTGATGAGCGTTGGACCTGCTAAGTGGGCTCGATCGATATGCCAAGTCCGAAGGTATAGCTTTCTAACTTCTAATGTAGTTGAAAGCTTCAACTGAACATTGTTGTGGGCTCGACGTCTACCTATCTGCTCATGCGTAGAGACAGTGAGACTTGTTATGGAAGAATGGTTTGATCAAAGACGTCAGAAAAGAGCCCAAGAAATATCATGAATTTCCTACAGAGGTTAGACGAAAGTTGCAAGTGCAGATAGAGAAATCTCATGCATACAAAGTAAATCGTATGGATGGTAATACATTTAAGGTTGTGACAAGTATGAGGCCACTTATGGTTGATCTGAATGCATCGACATGTGAGTGCATAGAGTTTCAGTATGATCTCATTCTTTGTTCTCATGCGATCGCGACAATAAAGTACGTTTAAATCTTCATTACAACGAATTTTAATCTATTTTTTCATTATTTATATCTTATTAATTATTTTTTTTAATTCAGGAATGTTGGACTCCCGACTCGATTTATAGCGAAATTTTACAGCCGAGAAGCATGGGCAACAACCTATAGAGTACAAATTGCACGTGTACCTCATAAGTAGAGTTGTCAAAAAAATTGGCCCGAAAATGCTCGGCCCGATGGGCTTACCAGGACAAGAAATTCCGATCCGAACTAGCCCGATCCATTGGCCCGATGGGTATATGGGTTTTGGGCCAAAAACAATCCGGTGGGCTTCGGGCCAATTTGGCCCGATATACTTTTATTATTATTTTGATTTTTTTACAACATTTAGTATACATTTATCTCATAATGATTTTTTTTGATATTTTATAAGTTAATTTACATTTATTTTTAATATTTTTATACTATTTAAAAATATTACATTTTATTTTATTTTATTACAAAATTATTTTTGTACTCTAAGTAATAGCACCAAAATAAAATAACAAACCTACATTAAATATACTAATATATTAGATTTATATTTTGATGCCATCTTATCATTTATTTTATAATTTTAAAAAATATAATTGATCCACATTATATTTTAAACTTATAAAAATAAAATTTTAATTTATGGACCGATTTGGCCAGTTAGCCCGGTGACCCATAATGGGCGGGTATGGGCTTGGATTTCAGTAGCCCACACTAATTTTGGGTCAGCCCGACCCGACCCGTAAAATTATGGGCGGGTATCGGCTGGCCCGACCCAGACACTTTGATAGCTTTACTCATAAGAGTACTTGAGATCTACTCGCCAATGGGGAAAATGTGCAAGTGTTGCCGAATAAAGCTATAACAATGCTTGGTCGACCGAGACTTAGTAGACGTAGATCAGGAGGTGAGACATCTGGAAGAAGAAATAGAGGAAGTCGAAGATGCCCTCATTGTGGCAAGACAGGAAATACTGGTTCCGATTGCCCTCAGCTAGAGGATGATTTTTAGTTGTTTAACTACTATCATTTTCAATATTATTAGTTGTTGAATTGGTACTATTTGGATATTATTAGTTGTTTAATTGATCTTATTTGGATATTTTAATTGGTACTATTTGGAATAGTGGTTTAATTGGAATCACCTCGAATCCCCATATCATCAATGCCAATGCCATCGGAGGCATCTTAGATACAACCCGTCGTTCCCACAAGGCCTCACAACGACCTCTCCCAACCTGGGAATTATCTCGAATTCCCATATTATCAATGCCCATGCCGGACTGTAAAAATGGTACTTCTTATTGTCCGTAATCTTCCTCAAATAGTTCTGGAGGATCTTGTACGAGTACGCACCCCAATGATACCGGTAGACTCTCTCCATGTCGTCGGCTAGTGCCCAAAGGCATGGTAACACTATCTTCTGGCCGTCATGCCCGAAGACGAAGATATAGTCCACAAGCACGTGGGCGATGCCGAGGTAGATATCATCTTCGGCGCCATGGATGCATCTTCCGCTCTTGAAGCGATTGACAAAGTCCGTAGTGGTCATACAGAGATCGCCGCCGCACTTGATCTAGAACAGATGTACATCGCTCGGATCGCAAGAGTTGTACCATAGAAGTTCGACGGCCCGAATCTCAAACTCGTGATCAGGGCTTGGTCCCGCGACGTGTATTCCACATCAGACGCGTTGATGTGGAACCAAATACCGTGCACTGACCAGATGGAGCGGCAAATGAGGCTGCGTATCACCTGAGACGACAGCGTGCCCGGTGTCTAGCCCGTAAAATGGCCAAACGGCTCATTACGAAACCTCTCAAGCAGCTCATAGCCCCCGATATCGACTAGGGTGTCCTTGACAATCTCTAACAGGCCAACCCTGTAGTATGTGTTCACGTGCGATACACGATTCACTAAATCGGGCTGGCGAAACCACAGACGCTTCAATTCCTACAAAATTAAAATATTTAATTACACACGAGATACATTATAAAACTTAAAAATATAGACAAGTATAGAAAGGCAACAACCGCTGACCGGAATGCATCCACCTCCAATGAGGATCCACAACGCGGTGGATGCTTTCTACATAGATGTTGCCAGCAGTTGTCATGGTTTTAGGATTGCAAAATTATTCTTTCAATACATATAGGACAACCGCTGGGTAAAGTTTAATATATAGCAACCATCGCTGATAGACCAAGCTAGCGGTAGTTCAACCTATGCTAGCGGTTGTCATCTAGAGCCATCTATAACATGCTATAATGCTATATTCTATAACCACCGCTGGAAAATAATAAACTTATGATAACCACCGCTCGAAATACGCATACGGAAATTGTAAATTTCTTAAGTGGTTGTAAAATTTATACATAGGCTGGATAGATATATACCTGAATATGCTGTGGGATTTCATCGTCGGAGTTGGCCATGATTTTCACCGGTGGAGGTTGCTCGCGGTGGAAGAAGCCACACAGGAGCAGCAGTGACAGAGGAAGCTACGCAGAAGCAGCGGTGGTGGGATGTGGAGGTTCTTGCGGTGGATCTAGCGGTGAGTGTTGTTGGAAAATTTGATTTTGAACTTGTAGGGTTCTTAATAAAATTAAATGGTAATCAAGGCATTTTATTTATAAAAATCGATTTTTTGATGAGTGAGAAATTATATGCAATTAGTTGTGCACACTTATTTGGGCTTGGATCTTGGACAATTGAGTTGTTTTTCCAATGTTTAGTGGCTGTTTTATTTTGTTTAAATGCCCAACCCACTAAACTAGATAATTGGAAGTCATACATAGTACACATGTCTATATGACTTGGCCATGCCTTTTGAGTTTTTGTAACTGATAAATGGTGACTCTTGGCGTACATTTCCTCATGGAACTGCAGGATAATGATGAGCATTCATCATGAGCAACTTTCCATGTTCCCCCATGAGTCCTATATAAATGGGTTTTTGGAGAGGGTTTGATCATCCCATCTCTTCCTTGCTCTCCATTTTCATATCTAGCTCATTTCTCATACTAGTTTTAGCAATATCATTAGTTGCTTTGTTCTCGCCCTTGTCAAGTTCGCCAGGGTCCTTCTGAATTTCGGTGCTGATTTCGTTAGGGATGAAGTTGTTTTATCTTTGGGGACGATACACTGGACCGTGAGCACTAGCCGGGGCGTATCTCGTCTTGCGGAAAGAGTACAATAGGTGGCATCGAAAGATGATGTTTTATTTAACAACATTGGGACTTGCCAATTTCTTGAATGAGGATGCTCCGGCTATACCGAAGGATGCAAAATTCAATGTTCGTGTTGCCTCTGATGTTTGGCATCAAAGCAACTTCCTAGCGAAGAACTACGTGCTAAACAGGTTAAAGGATACTCTATACTCTGTTTATGCCGGTGTGAAAACGGCGAAAGAGTTGTGGGATGCTCTTGAGAAGAAGTACCGTGTCAAGGATGCAGGAACAAAAAAGTTTCTTGTTTCCAACTTTTTGGACTTCAATATGATTGATTCTCGATCCGTAATGGAGCAAGTTCAAGAGTTGTAAAATCTTTTGCACGACATGCAAGCGGATCAACTGACATATTGCCGACTCCGTTCGTAGTTGCTGCCATGATCGAGAAGCTTCCACCGAGCTGTAAGGACTTCAAAAACTATCTTACTCAAAAAAGAGTGAGATGGAGATTGGGGATCTTATTGTCAAGCTTCGTATCGAAGAAGACAGTAGGAGATGTGATCCAAGGTTTTAGCTTGGAGACGAGGCAAAAGCCAATTTAATGGAGCGAAGAGAAAAGGCAAAAGCCAATTTAACTCCAAGAAGCTTGGCCGCCCTAATGCCAAAGGCAAGAGAAAAGTTGTTGCTCGAAAATTTAAAGGCAATTGCTTCCATTGCGACAAGCCGACTCACAGGGTGAAGGACTGCATTAGTCCGAAGAAAAAGAAGAAGCATGCTAAGCAGTATGCTCATGTTGTCGAGAAAGACAAGTGGGATGAAGAGGACTTTACTGCCGTGGTGTCTGAAGTCAACCACGTTTACAATCCACGTGCATGGTTTATCGACACGGGCGCTACCGTGCATGTATGCTCAGATCGAACAATGTTTTTGATGTATCGAGCTGTTGAGGGGAAGAAGCTTCACATGAGCAATCAAGACTCGTCTGATGTGTCCGGAGTTGGTGATTACGTGCTCAAGCTGATGTCTGGTCAAGAGCTCAAATTGAAGGATGTGTTGCATGTCCCAGACATCCGAAAGAATCTAGTGTCGGGTTCTATTCTTGTTAGTAAGGGCTTTAGGCTCGTATTTGAATCCGACAAGTTTGTTTTGTCAAATTTTGGTACTTTTCTTGAAAAGGTTTTTTTTTCCAATGGTTTGTTTAAACTAAATGTAATGGTTTTTTGCCGTGTACCGAAACTTGAGAATAATGACAATGTCTCGTCTTCCACTTATTTGCTTGAGTGCTCTAATTTATGGCATTGTAGGTTAGGACATGTTAATCTAAATGCGATAAAAAGATTAGTAAAGTTATATTTACTAAAAGTTGGTGAACTTAATTCACAAGGAAATTGTGAAATCTGTGTTGAAGCCAAAATGGCTAAACTTCCATTTCACTCGGTTGAAAGGAGTACTGAACCTCTAGGTTTAATTCACACGGATGTGTGTCATTTAAAGTTTGTACAAACTAGAGGGGGTAAAAAGTATTTTACTACTTTTATTGATGATTGTACAAGATATTGTTATCTTTATCTTCTAAGAAGTAAAGATGAGGCGATTGAAGCTTCAAATCGGAAGTATAAAATCAACTTGATCATAAAATTAAGATTTTCAGAAGTGATAGAGGAGGAGAGTATGTTGCTCCGTTTGAGGAGTTATGCAACGCAAGTGACATAATTCATCAAACTACAACCCTATATTCACCTCAGTCGAACGGGGTTGCTAAACACAAAAATCGTACTCTTAAAGAGATGATGAATATCATGTTGATAAGTTCAGGTATACCCAGAACATGTGGGGGGGAGGGGGGGTGAATTATATCCTGAATAAAATTTCACTTAAAGGTAAGAATGTAACTCCCTACGAGTTGTGGAAAGGACGCAAGCCGTCGTACAAATACCTCAAAGTGTGGGGGTGTTTGGCTAAAGTTCAAGTGCCTTTACCGAAACAAGTTACAATTGGCCCTAAAACCGTTGATTGTATTTTTATCGGTTATGCACTTAACAGTAGCGCGTACTGTTTTCTTGTTCACCGCTCGGAGGTATCCGACGTGAAAGAAGGTACAACGATTGAGTCAAGAAATGCTATATTCTTTGAGAATATATATCATTGTAAGGATAAGGAAAGTGAAACAGTTGTAAATAGCTCTGCTAAAAGAACTGTTGAAGAGGCTACAAGTTCTCATCCAGTTGATGATGAATCGAGGCATAGCAAAAGAGGCAGAATTGCCAAAGATTTTGGTACTGACTTCATCACTTTTATGTTGGATGAAGAACCAAAGTCAATTCGTGAAGTCCTCTCAGGACCAGATGCTGAATTATAGCAAGAGGCGGTCAAGAGTGAAATTGATTCTATAATGGAAAACCACACGTGGGTGTTGACCGATCTCCCAGAAGGTCAAAAACCGTTAGGTTGTAAATGGATCCTTAAGAGGAAATTTAAACCTGACGGCACTATTGATAAGTTTAAGACAAGAATTGTAGTCAATGGCTTTAAACAAAAGGAATGGTATGATTTCTTTGATACCTATTCACCTGTGATAAGGATTACATATATTCGGGTGCTTCTCGCGATTGCTGCCTTGCATAATCTTGAGATTCACCAAATGGATGTTAAGACAGCCTTTTTGAATGGTGCATTGAAAGATGAGATTTACATGGAACAACTCGAGGGGTTTGTTACACCGGGTCAAGAGAAGAAGGTGTGCAAATTGGTTCGTTCCTTGTATGGTTTGAAACAAGCGGCTTTACAACGACACTTGAGATTTGACGAAGTAATGTTGTCAAATGGTTTCAAAATCAGCGAGTGTGATAAATGTGTTTACATTAAAAGCTAATCTAACGTTTTCATTATTGTGTGTCTTTATGTAGACGACATGCTGGTTATGGGGAGTAATAATCAGGTAATCGTTGATACGAAACGAATGTTAAAGAGAAATTTTAAAATGGTTGATTTGGGGTTGGCGGATGTGATTATTGGGATAAGAATTTTAAGAAAATCGAAGGAATTTCTTTAACACAATCTCACTATGTTGAGAAAGTGCTAAAGAAATTCAATGCATTTGATAGTCTGCCGGCTGACCCCTTTATAAATAAATGTGCATTTGAGTAAGAATAAAGGTGATCCTATCTCTCAAAAAGAATATGCTAGAGTTATAGGTAGTTTGATGTATATCACAAATTGCACTAGACCGGATCTAGCTTGTTCTGTGAATAAGTTGAGTAGGTTCACGAGTAATCCAAGCAAGGAACATTGGAAAGCTCTGACGAGAGTTTTGAGATACTTGAAGTATACTCTTAACTTTGGTTTGCATTACTCAAGATATCTCCCTGTTCTTGAAGGATATTATGATGCAGATTGAATATCTGACTCGAGAGATTCATTCTCAACGAGTGGATATGTCTTCGTTGTTGGGGGTGGTGCTGTTTCTTGGAAATCAACGAAACATACGTGTATAGCTCGTTCCACCATGGAATATGAGTTTATAGCTTTGGATAAATTGGGAGAAGAAGCTGACTGGCTTCATAATTTTCTAGAAGATATTCCATGTTGGAAGAAACCCGTGCTGTCAGTGGTGATACATTGTGATATCCAAGCAGCTATCGAACGAGCGCATAACGGGCTATATAATGGTAAATCTCGATATATACGATGTCATCACAATACCGCTAGAGAATTGATCACAAGTGGTGTTATTTCAGTTGATTATGTAAGATCAATAGATAACATAGCGGATCCATTAACTAAAGTCTTGAATCGTGATCAAATGGTTAAATTGCTAAAGGGAATGAGATTAAAATCCACATCTTAAGGATGAGTATAATGGTAACCCAATCATGAGATCCCAAGAACTTGGTTCAATGGGAAAACTAAGTTATATAAATCCGTGTTGTAATACTCGGACCTTCCCTAGAAAGAAAATGATTGTTGGAGACTTGCAATGTAGTGAGGACAAGTCATTTGACTTTTAATGATTCTAAAGAAGTATGATAAGATACTCGATAAGAGTAACCTATATAAGTGAGAAGTGGGGCCCCTTCATGGGAATAGTCACTTATGAATCCAAAGAGGGTGTCCATGGCTGAAACGGACCCAAACGTGAGAACTGACGAGGTCGAGGTGGTATTGTGTTAATAGTATTGACTCGGTATACATTAAGGAGGAATAGTTCAAGGTATCGCGTCCACTAGTTCGCCGGTATGCCCGATGGTGTTAACTATGGAAGGTTGAAAACCACAAGTTATCTTTCCAAATGCGATATTGCCTCACGAGAATTGAGCTTGTGTCTGCATTCATGCATATGCATTTTAACTCATGTGGGTGATTGTCGGAAATATTATTTTTGAACTTGTAGGGTTCTTAATTAATTTGGGAGTTGTATATTTATTTCTTTGAGAATTAAATGGTAATTGAGGCATTTAATTTCTCAAAATCGATTTTTCAATGAGTGATAAATTATATGCAATTAGTTATGCACACTTGTTTGGGCTTGGATCTTGGACAAATGGGTTGTTTTTCCAATATTTAGTAGCTGTTTTATTTTGTTTAAATGTCCAAACCACTAAACTAGATAATTGGAAGTCATACATAGTGTACGTGTGTATATGACTTGGCCATGCCTTTTGAGTTTTTGTAACTGCTAAAGGGTGACTCTTGGCTGTCCATTTCCTCATGGAACTGCCGAATAATGATGAGCATTCATCATGAGAAAATTTTCATTTTTTCCCCATGAGTCCTATATAAATGGGTTTTTAGAGAGGGTTTGATCATCCCATCTCTTCCCTGCTCTCCATTTGCATATCTAGCTTATTTCTCATACTAGTTTTAGCAACATCATTAGTTGCTTTGTTCTCGCCCTTGTCAAGTTCGTTGGGGCCCTTTCGAATTTCGGTGCTGATGTCGTTAGGGACGAAGTCATTTTATCTTTGGGGACGATACGCCGAACAGTGAGCACTAGCCGGGACGTATCTCGTCTTGCGGAAAGAGGGCTTCCTCGACTTGACTTATTTGCTATTTCGTTTGTAATTCCTCGGTTATCTATATTTAATAAAATTTTCATTTTTTTATTACAAGTGTTGGGTGTTGGCCGCCGGTGATGGTAAATGATAGAGATTGGCCGATGGTTGCTGATTGGAAGTAAAGCTTTAGGCGGACGGTGATGGAGAAGAATGCAGTGGTGGGAGAGAGGGAGAGAGTTAGTGTGGAGACAAAATTTGACCAATAAAAATTTTGAAAATAGTGAAATTTCGGAGACAAAAATTTGAAAATTTTTGAAAGTTGTGAGAATCTTGATTGAGTAGGTATTTTTTACATATGTATTAAGTTTTTTTTTTTTAACATCTAGATTTTGTAAATTGGGTATTATTAATTTTTACACATGAAAATATCGAGTATGTTTTTATTTTTCTTGAAAAGTAAGAAAATATCATTCCAAAATATTGGTTCGTTAAAAGAGGCATTCTCATGCACCAATAATAAGAGACACTAAACTAAAAGTGCATAACTGACAGCACAAATGTCTTGTCCATTGATGAAGAGCAACAAAAGTAACGTCTATTTATTTCAACACTTATTTCTTGAACCCAAATAAAAGCGACATTAATGGTGACCGCAAAACCTCAAGAAAATCATCGAGACAATATATTATTCTGTATTCCCATCATACTTAATTCAAAAGAACATACAACATGCAAACAAGGACCACCATCCCCCATTTCAAAACCTCCAAGAATTGCCAGAAATCACAAATTCACTAACTTTGTCACAATTAATTTTTAACTGATCAATTAATACTATTACATGCTTAGTGATGAGCTCCCCCTCCTTCCTTTTATTCATAAAACCAAATTTAAAAAGAAAAATTACAAATAACAGAAGATATCCTTTTCATACACATATTAATTAAGCAAACATGATTGTAGCATCTTATGTACCCTTGTTATGAATAGGTGGTTTGCGATGAGGTTGTGCATAATCCATAACGTCGACATCCTCCATCGTGCTGTTATCCTTACTTTTCACTCTTTCCTCGGTGCTCGACCGTGGTGATGATTCGAGCATCGATCGAATTGATCTGTTCGATATCTGTATAGATGTCGTATAATTTCATTCAACATTTAGTCATTCTTTATTTCTTATTATAAATTTATAACGAGTCTATATTTATATGTTCAATCTCATGCTAGTTTTTTTATTTTGTTACATGTTATGCGTATTTTTATAAATTATTCTCTCTGTCCTACTAAAAATGGTGTAGTTTAAGAAAAAACTTATATATTTGGTTAAACTAATCAACTTTTAGTGGGAGTATTAGCTAGTATTGAATTCATATGAATTGCTTTTATAAAATGTGAAAAATAAATAGGACAAACTTAAGAAATATCCTTACCTCTGTTTCAGTCGCCTGGTTCAAAACCTTCCATGAGTACAAACTTTTTGTCTTTTTGCCTACATGCCTCAAACTTCTCAGTAATTATTGATTTGATAACTAAATGTTAATAATTGAAATTTTCCTAATGATTTAATTAGGGGTGTCAATCAGTTCAATATCAGTTAATGGGTACGAAAAATTTAAAATTTTAAGAATTGGTACCGGAATCGGTTTTTTACCGGTTAACCGAGAACCGACCGGTTTGGTATCGATTTTTTTTAAATTTTTTAAATTTTAAATATTTTGAATTTTTATTTTAAAAATATTAATTTAAACTAATAATAATTAAATATAAATATAATTTAATTTAATTTATAAATATTTTATAATATTTAAAATAAAATATATTTAAATAAATATAAAATATATTTTTTAATATTTAATTCTATTAACAGGTACCCGGTCCGATACTGGATAACCGAGTATCGATTATTTTCAAAAATTGAGTACCGAAAATCGGTTAATTTTCCGAGAAATCGGTACTCAATAACCAGTTCCCAGTCTGGTACCAATTCTTTCCGAGAATTGATTACCGATTAACACTCCTACATTTAATTAATTATCGCTTTTCTCAAATAGTGATACTTAATATTGTGTAGTCAAGTTATATTAATTGACTTCATAATTAACTAATAGTTAATAATTGTTTATTTTCTAATATTAGTGATACTTCCAGAAGAAACAAAATTATAATTGATGTCTTGCATTTTATATTTTATAATTAAATTTATCAATTTAATAAATATTTATTAAAAAAATTGTTATGATATGAATCATAATTTAAAATTTTAAAATCACATATTTTGGTTTTGAATTTATCAATGTCATTAAATGTTTAAAAACATAATTATATACCGTATTTGAATAGGATGAACCCTAACTTTAAATATAAAACTAAACTGACGCATATAAAATTGAAATAAAAATTTAATTGTGAAACATAATATTTGAGATATAAAAGTAGAATATTAACTAAAAAAACACATAAATAACTACGAAACTAAAATTCGACATCAAAACGACGGATCAACAATGGACTTTTCGTCATTGATCAACAACAGATACTAAATCCGTCGTAGATTTTAAAAAAAATTGAATTTAAAATTATTCTTAAATTATTGACAAATTATAATATCGTTAATCCATTGTTGAATATAATTTATGAATTAAAATAAAATATAAAAAATTTCATAAACATCTAAAATGGTTTCAAACAATCACATATTCGAAAAGAAAAAGAAAATAAGGGAGAAAAGAGAAATTGATAATGCATAACTTTGGGAGAAATTTAGGATGACATATTTGTGTCTTGCATTTCATATTCTATAATAAAATACATTATTTTAATTAATACTTATTAAAAAAATATTTTTGATATAATGATAGTAACTCACAATTATTTGCAAAAAATTATAAAATTTAACAACTATATACCCTATATTAAATTTATGAACGCTATAAATAAATTAAATGTTAAAAATAATTATATACTCTATTTTTGGAATGAACTCTATTATTACATATAAAATTTAATGAAAGAATATAAAATTGTAAACAATAAAGAAAATTAAAAAATTCAAATTTTATTGCGAGACATGTAATGTGGAACACAAATACAAGACACCAAATTTAATTTCCATAATTTTATCCTTGCAAATATATATTTTGGATGTTTTAATTCAAACGTGGCATAATACAAAATTTAACCTTCGTAATTTTAGTATTTTATTATAATTTAAGCATCGTATAATTGAACTGCTTGACGATTTCATCATATACATAAACTTTCTTTGAGACTTTTATAGCCCTAAAATTACCTTCACATATAACAAATTTCACAATATTATTTTAATGATAAATCAAAATTTATGCTGAATCCATTCCATTTAGGGCATATGGTATGTATATATTAGAGATATGTTCGTTCACTTGGTTCTCGTGAGGACTTTTTGGACACAGAAAATCACTTAATGATTAAAATTATGTATTCTATTCTATTATAAACATTATCATAACATTTAATATGGAACTAAGCTCAAAGTAAATTTTGGAATAATATAACGTGAAATTACGAGGGCTAAAATTGTTTTTCCCCAAAGAGGAAGAAAAAGAAAAGAAAGATTATGTTTTAAACTAAAAACTATAGTGAAACACAAATTATAGTCACTTATGATGCCATTCATATCTAAAAATGAATGGTAAGAATTGTGAAGTTCATATCATCCATATCAGCTATATATTAAGAGTATGTTTATTTTTAAATTATTAACACTCTTTTTTTGGTGAACATACATCCATACAAAAAAAAATAAAAAATCGTAACAATATTATCATCAGCAGGAAGATGAACAAGATATACATTAAATATATCGAAATAAATAATTATATATTACTTTGTTTTCCTACAAACCTTCATTGTTTTCAGCTTCTTGAAGTGGAGAAAACTTGTTATTATCCAAATGCACCATGTCGGAAGCATTACGATCTGAAGTCCCAAAATCCTGCACCAGTTTTCCTATGTAAGCCCAAAATTCATTTTCAGTTAATAAAAGTGATTATAGAAATTAATCTAACCTTGCTAGAAGCTTGAAATTGATCATCAACAGATTTATTGTCCGAAGCCATAAGAAGTACTCTCGCAGTGCATGCATGCAAATGAAGATAGATAACAAGAAAATAAGCAAGTATAGCCATAATATACAGAGAGAGATTAAGGAGTGGGATGCTAAGAACAAATATTTATCAGAGCAAAGACAGAGAGAGTTGTGTTGGTTTCCAAAATTGGATAGATGCATATAAGTATTGTAAAGGGTAACAAAGAAAATGGAGCATTAAATGCAGTAGTGTAGGAGATGGATTTTTGTTTCAAGAGAACATGCAGGTGTTTATGCGCACCAAATTTAATACAAAAATAAAGATATAGGCGACCCCTCATGTCTCCTCTTTTCTTTCTAGCTTTCTAATCAAAATAATGGAAGTGATGTAGATTCATGATATGACATATCATGTTAGAAAATGAGTAATATATGTGTAAAATAACGGAAGAAACTGTATCACGAAACCTGACGGAGAATTGAGATGCTTATATATTTTCTTAATACTTGATCCATTCTAGAAAGATTAGTCTCGGAAGCTTGGCACAGTATAACTGGAATCATCAACGACCGAACCAGGGACGGAGTTAGAAATTCTATTTAGAGGAGGCGATCTCAAAATTAAAATTATAAAATTATACCGAAAGAAAATAATGAAAACAATATATAAGATTTTCTGTAGACAAATATTCCAACCAATTAGTAAAATTCTTATACCAAGCTGGTATAAAATTTCTACGATTCTTATCCACAAACAAGAAACTCTATGAGTATTACTTGTTATCATTGAAAAACGAATGAAGTGTTTTATACTTCATGTGATAATTTACGAACCTATATATAAAAAATACTAGATTACTCTTAAAAAACTATTTTTAAAAAATTAATATGAAGTATGAAAGAAAA
This sequence comes from Leonotis leonurus, assembly GCA_026898415.1. NCBI lineage: Eukaryota > Viridiplantae > Streptophyta > Magnoliopsida > Lamiales > Lamiaceae > Leonotis > Leonotis leonurus. The sequence goes on from JAPKLX010000214.1 coordinate 163,656, forward strand.
GTCATACGTTGCAATCATGATAGAAAGAGTTGAGATCGTGTATGACTGATTTAATTGGCTATTAATTAATTCCAAAGCGTTAAATATTACGTACTATGTCGCAGATTGAAATAATTAAATTATAGAGAAAATAGAGAACAACAAATATTTGCATATGAATTAAAATATAAAGAGAGAATTAAATCTCACACAATAATCGTGCTTGAAAATTCTTAACCGATGTTGGAATAGAAGATATTAACCATAAATTTTACTAAGTAACATATAGAAAAACGAAGAAATATTTGGGAAATGTAGCAGCATTGCAGTGTTTAAAAAATAAAATTTTTTTACTCTCAATTGCAAGTCATATGTTGATGGGAGCTGAAATCTATAATGTTAAAATAACAAAGTTAACATATTTATTTATGATAATACCTAAGTTACAAAGTAAGAGCCTTAATTATAACTTAATAAAAAGTTTTATTTTAAAACATAAAATAATAACCTATATATATATATATAAGAATTTAAAATTTTGAGGGGGCGGTGACCACTGCCAGCCACCCCTATCTCCGTCTCTGGACCGAACAATATCCATGCTCCTATGTAGAGACTGTAGCCAAGAATTGTGTTAAAAACGCACCAATCTACGTCATCACATTTTTGACCGCCTGTATTCACCTATACAAATAGACAATTAATTATATGTGTGGCAAAATTATACTCTCTCCGAAATATATTGTGTTTTAACTAAATCTGTGAGAATATTTTGGTCAATAACATATTTAGGGATTTGATTAGAATTCCAATATATTCATTATAAAATAGTTTGAGTTGTGAACATATTCAATGGGGACTTTCATTATTGTATCTCTTATTATTTTTATTTGTAAATTTGACAATATTTTGGAGGGTCCATCAATTATCACTTTTTTAGGGGTTTGCAAAATATTTTATAGTGGGATGTTTATCGATTTGAGTCGTTTGGATAAATTTCAAGTTTTTTATTTTTATTTTTTAATATTTGAATAAAATTTAATTAATATGAAGTTAAATTAAAACTAATATTAATTATTAATTTAAAATTATATTAAATTAGAGTTACATTAAAATAAAAATTAAATTAATTAAAATTTAAAAACTAATATTACTTTTCTCATTTGCTTTTGATTGTCGGAATTCGGGTATTGATCCCTACTTTTTTTTTAAGAATGTCATGAATTCATATTTCACTTTTTAAATATTTTGTAATGAGATAAAAAAAAATTGTAGAGAGATAAAAGAAAGGTTGAACAATAGAAGAAATGTATGAAATATTGGGATTGAAATATGATATGTATATATGAAATCGGGATAAAATAAATAAATAATTAATTAACAAACAAATAAATAAGAAAAATAAGCTACGAGCCCTGGCGTCCACAGCGCGCGCTCCCACAACCGCTCGCATGAGCGAGTCTAGAGCCTAGACTCCTGAGCCCCTATCATCCACAACGCATGACTCTCACTCGGATTCAGTCTCTCGGGCAGCGATCCTGGAAGAATGCAATCGGGATGCATTAAGAGTATAATATATAGTCTTCTCTTTCACTAAAAAAAAATAAAATAAGGCTGACTGGCGATGGAATATTCCGTCGTCCTGAAGGGTTAACGACGGACCATGTCTGTCTGTATTTCGTTCGTCGTTAGCCCTCCGGACGACATAATTTACTGTCCGTCGTTAGCTAACGACCGACTAATGATGGACCTATTCCGTCATTAGTAACGACGAACTTGGAATCCATCGTCTGGTTCCACTGGTTGCCGTCGATGTCACCAGAGTAACGATGACGGATGGACGACAGAAAATTCTGTCGTTAGCTAGCGATGGATTCCCAATCTGTCGTTAGGTTAATTTTTTTTGTTTTTATATTATCCATAACCTGTAACCTATCACAACAAACAATTCAATTCTAATCGAACATTTAACGATAATTGAAAATTATCCAAAAATGAATTCAAAAATCGAACGCATACGTAATATAAAACAATATTACAATGAGTACAAATACAAATAGTATATCAGTATCCATACAAATAAAAATCATATCATCCATCAAACATCAATGTCAATGTGCTACTAGGAATCATGATCGAGAAAAGAGGGAGGTGGATCAGACTAGGAAGGGGGAAACAAAGAAAATGTACCACCAGCTACTCTTGACTGGGTCGACATCCATCGAGCGATCTGGTCATACTGGGCTTGCAGACGTGCCGTCTGCTCATCCAGCCACTGCTGGCACTCACGGTCCTGCTCCTCTACTCGGCGGCATAGGTCTTCAACCTCGCTCCTGCTGGCTCGTGAGGCGGACGATGATCCACCGAACCTCGAGGATCTCAATGCCTTCCCCGCTGATCCTGTACTGAACAACCGCTTCTTCTTATCCAGGACGCCGAGAACCTCCAAATAGATCTCGTTCTCGTCCACTACATCATGGTCTCTCTCAGGCAGCTCGGCACGGTCCCGCTCAACACGAGAAATGAACATTTGTTAAGAATATATTATAAAGATTGAAAATAGAAACTATATATATTACATTGAAATTAAGACTTACCGCAATCGCCTGCGATTTCGCATCGATATACGTCCCGTCTACGTACCGATGCTCATCGAGAAAGGAGTCAAACATGCAGTCTATTAGAGGTACCCCCCTCTCAGCAGCCTATGCATTACATACCAATCGGGTTGTGTTATTGAAACATGTGTATATGAATTAAAACTATAAAACATTATTGAAATTATGAATTGAAATTACCTTCTCCTGCATAATGGACTTCAACCCTCCCCTATGCTTGACAGGACCAGTCCCCGGTCCTTGAGGCTCGGACATCCTGTTGCGCCTCGCTGTCTCGGATTTATTGATCACATCATCCCGAGACCAGTAGGCGAGCCAACCCGCCCAAACACCATCAGTCCACCATCCTGGCTTTCCACCTCTCGGTGGGGGATCATTCCTCCTCCTCTTTATCCCGTAGATATAGTCCTTATATCGCTCCCTGCACTTATCATACTGCACCTCTCGAATCTTGGCATCGATCGTCGGTTGCCAAGTAAATTTTTCTAGCATTCAAAATATATGTTAGAAATTGTGGTTAACTTCAAGTTTATCGTTATAATTTAGAATGAATTTGAAAGTTTTAGAAAATTTTCGAACCTTAAACTCCTTCTAATATCTTTGCCTCACGTCAGGAGGCGTCAGCTTCCAATCGTATCCAGTCGGATTCGAAACTATCTTAAATAGTTCCCAGATGTAATCAGCAGAGTCACTTTGCGGGTAAAATCCCCTAAATAAGTTATTTTTAAAACATATATATTAGTATTTTGAATTACTTATTAAACATGTGTTAAAATTGAATATGTGATTGTATTTACGTACCCCAGCTCACTCACAAAGAGAAAGAAGTCCCCTATGGGTCTCGGCTCCACGTGCTGATCAGTATCAGAGCTAGAAGAGGGACCACCTAAACGTAAGCTACCAACGTGGTAGCTCAGACCAGTACCAGATTCATATCTAGATGATGAGCCCGGGGAACCCCGGCCAACCCCAGAGGATAATGGAGAACATCGTGTACCCCTTTCTCGAGGAGTACCAACATCATCGCTTTGGGAAACTCTCCGACTCGAAGACATCTATTAGGTTGAAAATTAATAAATAAGTTGTTGTACAACATCTGTACTTCTAAAGCATATATTCGAACACTTCACACACGGACACTTAATTTTTTCTCCATCCATGTACTGGTGCTGACTACTTGAAAATCTTAAAAACTCTTCAAGCCCTAAAAGAAAATGTGGATTAAATCCCCCATTTGGAAGTAACTGCAAATACATTCAATCTCGACTCATTTTTATAACCCTGTTTATTAATAAGTATCACAGAATGAAAGAAAGATTAATTAGTTACGGAGAGGGAGAGACTATTAGTGGTCTATTAAATTACACATTTAAAGGAAGATTTCACATGTATAAAAGATAATAAGGAAAAAAAGTTGAGTGACAATGAAATGAGGGTGCTTTATGGGAGTTGAATAGAGGGCGAGACTATTAGTGTTCTATTAATTAATTACACATTTAAGATTTTGTAAGTCATTGATTTGCAGTCATGAATTATAAGTTGATGCTTAGATTGTTCGATGCTAAACATTTTGAGATCACGATCATTGGATTTTTTTGACATTCAAATATCACGAGCATTGGGTCATTTGGGTTGCAGGTAGAATCAAGATTTTTATATGGTACTATTTAAACTATTCTAGCTAATTGCATCCAATATAATAAGTCACCTAATGCCATCAAACCATCCCAACATGCATGTCATATTGTTGAGCTCATTTTTTGAGTGTTTTTAGTTCATGTTTAGTTGTGTTTAGTTTTTAGTGTGATTTGATTTTGCGTCTTTTTAGTTCGTATTTACGCTGATTTTGTTGCACTTGTGTTGGATGTAGGATAACAAGAAGAGGAGTTGATCAGAGCTTAAATGATACCAGAAATGCCAAAGATGCTAAGCCGAACGAAGTTGAGAAAATCGGACAGGATCTTGTTAGGAGTTATGGGCAAAAGACGCGAGGAGAAAGAGCGTGAGAGCATGGCCATATGCGAAATTGTTGCGCAATGCACAACAATTTTGTTTTTCCTCGTTCTCTTTCGTTACAAATATGAATTTGGATCCGTCTGTGGGTACGGATTCCAATCGAGACGAGCTTCAATTCTATCTTTTCAAAAATTTCGTATTTTGCACAGGCCAGCGGTCGCTGGGCTTGTGCTGCAGTAGCGGATAGAGGCTCATAGCCAGCGACCGCTGGCTTCCCAGCGGCCGCTGGCTGATGGTTGTTGGCGGGTTTTAAAAGCATTCTCCAGGCCATTTGAAGGAACAACCTCCATATCTCTCATAGATAGAACTCGACTCTTGTAATCTAGAACCTTGTTTTAGCGTTTCCACTTGTATTTCGACTTGGAGGGACAGATTAAGGTGGAGATTGATTGTTTCTTCTCATAGCGTAGCCATTAGTGAGTTCTTGTTTCTTAAGTTCTTGATTCTTGATTATGTATTGGGCTAAGTAGTCGATCTCCACTAGTTGTTGAACTTCTTATTCGATCGTTTATGTTATTATTACTTCATGCTCGTCGTTTGGATTCGTGCTTATTAAATTGTGTCGATTGGTCACTGTTGCAATTCGTTAGACATAGGGTGAGATCGATAGAAGATCCTTGTGTCAGATCAAGGTCCAATCAACTTCAATTATAATTGGAAGCATATTAATCGAGTGTTTGCCTGTTTAACTTGAATTCTTAATTGTGTGGCTTAATACGGAAGTCATAGTCACAATCTAATTATCAAATGCGAAGGCTAGAGATCAGGTAGCTCTTAAGAATTCTATATAGGCATGTGAATGTGCGTATTAATAATTTCATGTGATGATCGAAAGAAAGGTTCAACTTCTAGAGCCTTTATTCCGGATTTTCATTAATTAAATTATTGTTGATTAGTTAGCTTAGTTAATCATACATATGCTATCTGGTTAGAATGTTTAGGACTTATTGTTTATTATGTAGCACTTGAATTAGGAAGCCATGTTAAGCTTTCCATCGAGATCCGACCGGGGTTAGCTTGTCACATGCAATCGACCTCGTATAATTTCCTATGGTGTGGATTACGGTTCGTTGCTAACGATTCAATTTGTTTCTCCACAAGAGAAGGACTAGCGAAGAAGAAGGTATAATTATTTTTTTATTCTGCAATTATATTTTCCTATATGATTTTATTTGTTCAAGAATTAATTATTTATGTGATTAATTAAACTTGTGGATCCAATGATTTATGAGCCCCTCACACGGGTTCTATCAGTTAGTATCAGAGCCGGTCACATGATTTTAATTTATTTGATTTGTTTGTGATCATAATTGATATTAGGATGCTAGATTTAAATTCAAGCATTAGATCTATTTACGTGGCTTATTTGATTTCATACCACATTTATTCGTTTGATTCGTTTTTTGGTTCCTGTTTTGAGGCTTAAATGTAATCATACAAGTATTGATCGTGTTAGATTAGGATTTATTTTCCATATATTGCATTTATATTATGTAATTGAGTAGGAGACGAAGGACGAAGACGGATAACAGAGGCAGAAACAGGCAACGCGCGGCGCCCAGGTGGGAAACAGGCAACGCCCAACACCCGCACCCAAGCGCGGAGCCAGGCCATGTGCGACACAGTGCCAGACGGGAGCTCGCACGGGCCTTGCGCACGGGGCAGAGGGGCTAGGCGCGTGACACGCACGCTATGCGCGGGCGCGAGCGGCCCAACGTGCGCGGGCAGGCGCCCAGCGGTTGCTGGCGTGCCTCAGCGCGAGTGTTGGCCCTCGGCAACGCTCGTCAAGCTTTGGCTAGCCCTCGGCAGTTTCGGCTACAGACGAGGCGTGCCCGGGGCTAGCTCATCGTGACTTCGAAGTTCATTTTTTGAATTTTTGGGCTTTTGAAGCCCAATTTAAATTTAAAATTCTAATTGGAGTTGAAGACCAAGAAGATGGAGGATTTAAATTCAAATTCGTTAGTTTTAGGAATTAGTTAGTTTTTATCCAATTTTGGGTAATCGGATGTAATTATTAGTCTGATTATGTGCTTTATTTTTTTAATTAGGCTTTTATTTGCTATTATTGTGGAGATCTTGTCTATTTTGATGTGCCATATTTATGGGGATCTTATCTGTTTTAGATATGCCATAATATTTGATTATCCATGTTAATTTTTTTAATAAAATAACTAAGCGATAATTGTGATTGCATTTTATTAGTTTAATTTGCTAAGATCACATATGGTCCATGAGATGGTCTTTTTGTGCAACAATTTGTTTTTATTCCATGCGAGATCATATTTTACCAGTTCACGTGATAAGATTTCTCTAAGATGGTTGTAAGATACTAATTGATGGCGATATGACCCCTCCATTGTGGGCTTATTAAAGTCAGTTAATTTCTTTGGTGTCAGGGTCTCATGGTATTGGCTTAGGTGTAATTTAGCAGTTATAGCAGTACTGCGGACTGTTGAGTTATATGAATAGTAAAATCATTTTAAAATTGATTGTGTAATCGATCACATTGCGTGGCTTGCATGATTTATTTTAAACAGTATGTTCAAAAACATGTTTTGATTAAAGGTTTTGATTATCTGCGTTTGAGCATGATATTTATGATAGTTTATTTGATTTATTCTTATTTTCTGTTTAAAGCATGACTTTCAATCCAATTGTCTTGATTCTTGAAAAGAATCGCATTGAGACGGATAATTATATTCACTAGAAGAGGAATTTAGAAATTTTCCTCACCGCTGACGACATTAAGTTTGTCTTTGACGAACCATGTCCGCCAGTTCCTCCTGGTAACACATCTGCCAATGCAATGACTAAATATGATAAGTGGATGCGTGCTAACAAGATGGCGAGGTGTTACATTATAGCCTCCATAAATAACGCCTTGCAACATCAGCATGAGTGCATCAAAATATCTGCTGATATTATATTTAGCCTGCATGAGATGTTCGGTAGACAAAGCAGGTTGGCCAAGCAAGTGGCCATACGCAATGTGATGAACATATCTATGACAGAGGGTTAACCAGTTCGGGACCATGTCCAGAAGATGATAGGCTATCTGAGCGAGATCGAGACTCTAGCTGGTCAAATAGACAAAGAGTCTCAGGATGATCGTTCTTTAGAGCTTACCGTTGAGCTTTGAGTCATTCCGGGTCAACTATATCATGAACACACAAGCATTTCTCACTCACCGAAAAATCGATTTTAAGAAATAAAAAGTCTCGATTCCCATTTAATTCTTAAAAAATTAAATATACAACCGTCAAATTAATTAAGAATCCTACAAGTTCAAAATCAATTTTTCCAACAATCCCCCACATGAGTGAAAATGCATATGCATGAATGCAGACACAAGCTCAATTCTCGTGAGGCAATACCATATTTGGAAAAGTAACTTGTGGTTTTGAACCTACCATAGTTAACACTATCGGGCATACCGGCAGACTAGTGGACACGATGCCTTGAACTATTCCTCCTTAGTTTATACCGAGTCAATAATATTAACACAATACCACCTCGACCTCGTCAGTTCTCACGTTTGGGTTCGTTTCGGCCATGGACACCCTCTTTGGATTCTGTTGTGTAATGCCCAAAGTATTGTTATATGTAATTGAATATATAAATTGTTTGATGTAATATGAATACTGTTCGATTGCCCAGAATATTAAAGTTTGGGAAGAGAGATAGAAGAGAATAGAGAAAGAAAGGAAAGAAGGAAAGATACTAATTTTTCATTCCTTCCATAAAGTTCTCGCTTACCCTAAATACAAGAATAGGGTAAAAGTGCAAAATAACATAATCCATAAGGCAAAAGTAGGAATAACAAAAATATAACCAAATAGCATCCAACATTGCCACATGGACGACTAAGGTTAATATTCCCACCAACACTACTGCCACATAACACCAATATTTAATAATAGACAAAAACACCTAATTCCCTCCTTTAATTCGGTCAACATCTTCTCTCTCCAAATGCAATTCCTTCTTCTCCACTCCGCCATAGCTATTCTTCACCATTGCAGTACTTGGCACAACAGATTCATAAGTGACTATTCACATGAAGCGGCCCCACTTCTCACTTATATAGGTGACTCATATCGAGTACCTTGCCATACGCCTTTACCAAGAATCATTAAAAGTCAAAAGACTTATCCTCAACACATTACAAGTCTTCAACACTCATTTGCTTTCTAGTGAAGGGCCGAGTGTTACAACACGGACTCATATAACTTAGTTTTTCCATTGAACCAAGTTCTTGGGATCTCCGGTCATCATGGTTGGGTTACCATTATACTCATCCTTGAGATGTGGATTTTAATCCCATTTCCTCTAGCAATTTAACCATTTGATCACAATTCAAACCTTTAGTTAACGGATCCACTATGTTATCTATTGATCTGATATAATCAACTCACATAACGCCACTCGCGATCAATTCTCTAACGGTATTGTGATGACGTCGTATATGTCGAGATTTACCGTTATACAGTCCGTTATGTGCTCATCCGATAGCTGCTTGACTATCACAGTGTATCACCACTGATGGCACAGGTTTCTTCCAACATGGAATATCTTCTATGAAATTACGAAGCCATTCCGCTTCTTCTTCCGCTTTGTCCAAAGCTATAAATTCATATTCCATGGTGGACCGGGCTATACACGTTTGTTTCGTTGATTTCCAAGAAACAACACAACCCCCACAACGAAGACATATCCATTCATTGAGAATGAATCTCTTGAGTCAGATATCCAATTTGCATTATAATAACCTTCAAGCACAGGGGGATATCTCGAGTAATGCAAACCAAAGTTAAGATTATACTTCAAGTATCTCAAAACTCTCATCAGAGCTTTCTAATGTTTCTTAGATGGATTACTCGTGAACCTGCTCAACTTATTCACAGAACAAGCTAGATCCGGTCTAGTGCAGTTTGTGATATACATCAAATTACCTATAACTCTAGCATATTCTTCTTGAGAAATAGGGTCGCCCTTGTTCTTACTCAAGTGAACGTTGAGCTCTAAAGAGGTCTTAGACGGCAAGCTATCAAATGCATTGAATTTATTTAGCACTTTCTCAACATAGTGAGATTGTGTTAAAGCAATTTCTTCGGATGCTCTTAAAATTCTTACCCCAAATCAACCATTTTAAAATTTCTCTTTAACATTCGTTTCGTATCAACGATAACCTAATTATTACTCCCCATAATCAGCATGTCGTCTGCATAAAGACACACAATAACAAAAACGTTAGGTGAGCCTTTAATGGAAACACATTTATCACACTCATTAATTTTGAAACCATTTGATCACATAACTTCGTCAAATCTCAAATGTCACTGCAAAGGTGCTTGTTTCAGACCATACAAGGAACGAACCAATTTGCACATTTTCTTCTCTTGACCTGGTGCAACAAAACCCTCGGGTTGTTCCATGTATATCTCATCTTTCAATTCACCATTCAAAAAGGCAGTTTTAACGTCCATTTGGTGAATCTAAAGATTGTGCAAGGCAGCAATCGCGAGAAGCACCTAAATAGATGTAATTCTCGTCACATGTGAATAGGTATCAAACGGAGCAACATACTCTCCTCCTCTATCACTCCTCACAACCTTAATCTTACGATCAAGTTGATTTTCTGCGTCCGATTTGAAGTTTTTGAAAACTTCAATCGCCTCATCTTTACTTCTTTGAAGATAAAGATAACTGTATCGTGTGCAATCATCAATAAAAGTAATAAAATACTTTTTACTACCTATAGTTTGCACATATTTTAAATCACACACATCCTTGTGAATTAAACAGAGGTTCGGTGCTCCTTTCAACCGAGTGAAATGGTAGTTTAGCCATTTTGGCTTCAACACAGATTTCATATTTTTCTTGTGAATTAAATTCACCTTTTAGTAAATCTAAATTTACTAATCTTTTTATCGCATTTAGATTAACATGTCGTAATCTACAATGTCATAAATCAGAGCACTCAAACAAGTAAGAGGAAGACGAGGCATTCTCATTATTCTCAAGTTTCGGTACATGGCGAACTGCCATTACATTCAGCTTAAAAAGACCATTGGAAAGAAAACCCTTTCCAAGAAAAGTACCAAACTTAGATAGAACAAACTTGTTAGATTCAAACACGAGCCTAAAGTCCTTACCAACAAGAATAGAACCCGACACTAGATTCTTTTGGATGTCTGGGACATGTAGCACATCCTTCAACCTAAGCTCTTGACCAGACGTCAGTTTGAGCATGCAATTACCAACTCCTGCAACATCAGACGAGTCTTCATTGCCCATGTGAAGCTTCTTCCCCTCAACAGCTCGATACGTCGAAAACATAGTTCGATCCGAGCATACATGAACGGTAGCGCCCGTGTCGATAAACCATGCATGCAGATTATCGACGTGGTTGATTTCAGAAACCACGGCAGCTAACTCATCCTCATCTCACTTGTCTTTCTCAACAACGTGGGCATGCCTCTTAACTTGTTTCTTCTTTTTCTTCGAACTGGTGCAGTCGTTTGCCATGTGGCCCGACTTGTCGAAATTGAAGAATGTACCTTCAAATTTCTGAGCAACAACTTTGCTCTTGCCTTTAGCATTAGAGCGGCCACGCTTTTTGGAGTCTCGCCACGCTCCATCAAGTTGGCTTTCGCCTCATCTCCAAGATTAAACCTTGGATCACGTCTCCTATTATCTTCTTCGATTCGAAGCTTGACAATAAGATCTACAATCTCCATCTCTCTTTTTAAGAGTAAGATAGTTCTTAAAGTCCTTCTAGCTCGGTGGAAGCAACTACGAACAATGTCAGGATTGTCATTTGCTCCGTTTGCATGTTGTGCAAAAGAGTTTGCAACTCTTGCACTTGCTCCATCAAGGATCGAGAATCGATTATCTTGAAGTCTAATAAATTGGCTACAAGAAACTTCTTTGTTCCCGCATCCTTGACACGGTACTTCTTCTCAAGAGCATCCCACAGCTCTTTCGCCATTTTCACACCAGCATAAACAGAGTATAGAGTATCCTCTAACCCATTTAACACGTAGTTCTTCGCTAGGAAGTCGCCTTGATGCCAGACATCAGAGGCAACACGAACATTGAAGTTCGCATCCTCCAGTACAGCCGGACCATCCTCACTCAAGAAGTTGGCAAGTCCCAATGTTGTTAAATAAAACAACATCTTTGATGCCACCTCTTGAAGTCAACACACATAAACTTCTCGGGTTTCTCCCCTTGAGGCAGAGCCCTCGAAAGAGGAGCCATCACGGACACATTAGTCACGGTAGAGGTATTGGCAGCAACGGAGCCATCAATCAGAGTGGTGGCAGCGGCGGTAGCGGTGGACGGGGCAGCGGCAGTAGCGGCGGATGTGGTGGCGGCGGCAGTCGAGGCAGCGGTAGTGGTATTCGAGGAAGTCGACATCTCCAAAGTAAAGTATGTATCTCGTCTTGCGATTGTAATAATAAAATAAAAATTTTATTAAATTGAGATAACCGAGGAATTATAATGGTTTGAGATTACAATGGAACAACTATAAAGTCGAGTCGAGGAAACCCTATTTTCGCGAGACGAGATACGCCCCTGCTAGTGCTCACGGTCTGACGTATCGTCTCCAAAGATAAAACGACTACGTCCTTTAGAGTAGTTGCACCACAAACTCTAAAGGCCCCGATGAACTTGACGAGGTAGAAAACCGAACCAACTATGGAACTCCTATAAAGCTAGTATGAAAATGAGGCTTAGAAGTGAAAAAAGAGAACAAACTTTGTTGGTGTATCAAAATAGCTCTAAAGCAAACTATATATAGCCATATGGGGGATAACCAAGAGTCTCATTTAGACATCAAGAGACGCTAACAGGAGCCCTTAGACATGCCCCATTTACGCCATGATTTAAATGCCATGAGGGCATGATAATGGAACATTAGTCTCGTGAAAGAGAAAAGCCAAAAGTTGGCATTCACATTAATGTTTGATATGAGACTTAATATAAATATTGGGCTGCAATCTATTGTCCAAAAAATTGAATATACAATTTTATGGCCCAACAAAATAGCTTAGCCACAACCAATCAACCAAAGGGCTTTCCAACATTCGGGTTAAATAGTCTTAAACCAAATAGGCCCAACCATAAGCACACAAACATTTCTCACTCACCAAAAAATCGATTTTGAGAAATAAAAAGTCTCGATTCCCATTTAAGTATCAAAGAATTAAATATACAACCGTCAAATTAATTAAGAACCCTACAAGTTCAAAATCAATTTTTCCAGCAAAGTTGATTACAAATGTTTCTATAACCGATAGTTGGGTCGATCTCATACATCAGACTGAGTGGAATTTACTCAAGAAGGGTTTTATTATGGGGTACTATTTTTTGTAGAACCCTAAATATCAAGTAGGTCCAGCTGACAACATGTTTCATCTCTACCTCTTCAACTACAGGAATCAAAAATATTTGGAGAAGATTAAGCATCAAGCTTCCTACCACAACATTCACCTGCTAGCACCTCCCAAGCACTTCATGACCCCACCTATCATTTTGGGAAGAAATCAACCTGATAATACAACCATTTTGAACCAGATCAACTTCCTTGATAAATTCCTTGGCTACCCACCCCATAGACAACAAGGACAAGGACTACAATGGCATCAGGGAAGGTGTATATGATTGTTTTCAACTCATGTCAGATGAGAAGATGAGGGAGCTAATCGAGGAAAGGAAAAAGTTAGGTTAAAAGTATTTGTTTATTATTTTCAATCTCTTATGTACTTTACAATGCTTTAGCTTTATTCATTAACATGTCTGTATCTTGTATTATCTATCTTATCAATGAACAATTTTGATTTTTGAAAACAACCTGATGACAAACATTCTTTTTCCAAGCAATGTTTACGTGTGTTATATTATTATACATTATAACAATCAACCTACTAATTTCTCATTTAATCATAAGTATTATCATAATTAGGGGGAACAGTAAAGTGTGGTTTCGACATCATCAAAAAGGGAGAAATTATTGAGAACCCAACAAGTTTATTGTTTTAATGTTGGTGTTTTCGAAAAAACATTTTGAATTTATCTAATTCTTTTAGCAGGTTGATATAATTATGTCACTGATGCTATATAGTAAGGTCACTCAAAATGTAAAGATCAGGTTAGAAAAGGCAACCTTGACCTACAGGATTAAACTTGCACGTTTCTTTGGTAATTAGTTATCAGGTTCTAAGATTACTATAGTCAGGTCAATAAAAGTGTAATGAGCAGGTCAACTTTATAGACCTGATCCTGTTTGAGCAGTGACATGCTTTTGTTTGTTTACCTACCTGACTAATTATACACTTATTTTATTTTTTGAGTTGTTAAGAGAAGGGTCAATCAAAATGTAAAGGAAAGTTTGAAGTATAAAGATTACTTATATGATGACCTTATCAAATAGCTTATATAAAGGAGTTTGACCCAAGAGTAAAGAGCTAATCAACTTCATCGACCTGATCTATAAGGTCTACTCAATTTCAAGCTCACTCAACTCAGCAGAAGAGTAAAAGAATTTTATATCTACCTAGTCCAAACAAGGTCGTCTTGATGGTACCAAGGCCAACAATGAACCTGTCCTTACTCAGCCGGTCCACGCTCATACTCAGCGAGCTCACTACCATCTGCTTAAGGTGTTTACCGACCTACCTACATTGGTCAACAAGTCAACCTTTCCAAGTATGCCACATCATCATCTTTCTTAAAATGAAACTTTAATTTGGAATAGGAAATGATGTCTCTTATATGGTAAACCTTGAAGAAATGCGAAGAAGGGTGAACAGTTACTGGCTAGGCAGCACATGAATGACTGTCAAAGAGCACCTTAATTACTAACCATCATTACCATTCAATGACTAGTTTCCCACCATGGAAAATATATATATCCCACCTTCTTCTCCAAAATACATGGGATTTATGCCATTTTAGAAAGTCAATGTTTTGCAAAAATATCTTTGGATATCAACTTTCAACCCAGAATCGAAAATTCTCTAATTTGCCAAGCGTTCTCTTTTGAAGATAGTATTCGGAAAAATGTTTACAAAACCCTTAGAACTTGCCCAAGTGTTAAAGTTCTAGAAAACCCTTAAAAGTTTCTAGTTTTCAAGCTTCGAAGAAAGTCGTAAGTTGTAAACGGGTCACAACCCAAAACTCGTGAACGAAAATCTTGTATAGTTTAGACTTGAGATTTGTGGCTTGTACTCAACAAGTATAACAAGGTATAATCATAGTAGTGGATTTCCAATCGAGATAGATTGTACGTGGAGGTAGGGTGTTTCCCAAACCACGTAAAAATCGTTTTCATTCTGTATTGCTTTATTTCATGCATTTGATTATCATAATATTATTGTGAGCAATGGTGTGAATTGGTGTATCCCCGGACGGGGGCCCCCCCCACCAATACACTAATGTAGCTCTTTCAGGACCAATAATTAAAATTTGGGACTAAATTTTCAGGATAGGGACCGGGGGACTAGTATTAGTGTTTTGGAAATTTATGGTAATGGGGTGTCTTGAATCACGATCGGGACTCCCAATTCCCGAATTAATTTGAAAATTCAGGAAATTTGGATATGGATCAAGAAATTTTGGTCCTGTTTGGCTATTCGGGACCATTCATGACATTTTTATTCGGCATCTGAATAGACATCGAGAGTTAAAATTTTATAATTTTGGGACTTTAGATCTAGACCAAAGAATCAAAGAATTTTGGAACAGGGATTTTGGGAATTCAGGACGGGTATCCAGTTCCATCTCGATTCGCACCCTTACTCTTGACCTTTGTAAAAGTTCTACAAACTTTAGACACAACATTTTACTCTAGACTTTATTTTACATTCTTGTTGGATTATTGCTACAACTTTTGGAGTTCAGTTTAGGATCGTCATTGATTTTCTTCAAGGCTTGTATTTCTTTCACCTTTTTTCTTAGTTGTAGTTATTTTATTCTTATCCATTTTTTTATTGATTAATTGTTTTGTTATATTTTTATTTTTATTTTTGAGACTGCAATTGTACTACATTGATTTCTGTTATCTAGATAATAGCGACATTTCCTTGATAATTACTCATTAGTTTTTACACGAACAATCCAAGTGGAATACGATACTCGGTCTTGCTCTATACTATACCTCTATTTTTGCAGTCGAAATAGAGCTGAATCACTAATGATTCAAAGCCTCAAATCTCAATTTATAGACTATCAGTATTCATATACTTAGAATACTTTGAATTCATTGTAGATATTTAATTATTTTTAAAAAGGTAGAACTATAAATTTGTAACATGATAGATTTTGCATTGACTTAGTCTACAATCAAACTAGAAGTGATTAGACTTAATGAATATCAAACCTTGTAAGATTAATTGTAAACCCTCAACTACTATCAAGATATTGTTAATGTATGGGTTTTCATCTATAAATCATGCAAACCAAATACTTGTGTAAATTTTTTATTGCTTTCTTCTTTTAGTTTACCTTCTCATAATGTTGTATACAATTCTTCATTACATTATCGCTAAACTCAAAGTGAAACACTAAATTGTAATATTTTAATTTTTTGAATAACGATTTTTCAGTAAACCCCACAACTTCCACACATTCTTCAGTACAAATAATAGTCCAACAATCTAGCACGTGCAGATCGTATGATTGCTATCTAGACTGAACCATTCTTTTGAGTACCGACTCATATACACATTTTCGTTTGGTGACTAACAAGTAATTAATTTCTCTATGAGTTTGTGTTGGGTTTGCTGGAATTTGTAAACAAAAGGGAATATGAAGAACACAAAGATTATGTGGTTCGGCTCAAAATCAAGCCTACGTCCACAGGAGAATCGGAGATCAATTCAGTAATTTCGAACCGATAAAGATTACAGAGATTACAATAAAAACACTCGAGAAATTACTCTATTTCTTTTCTCTCGTGTATCACTCTCTCTCTGTGAAATGAAAATATCAAAAGTTAATTTACAATCACAGAGCTTCACTATTTATAAGGGTGGAAGAAGAGTTTTCCAGGTGAACCCCCTATTATTCTAGCTAGCTCCAGTTAGCTCCAATTAGAGCTAACTGCATAACCTTCATATTCTGTTGCAACAAATTAACCACTCCAACAACTTGGACAGGTGTTTCCGACCGTTGGGAAAGGAAAACAAACTTTCTGTTATCTCCCAGAACTTTCTTGAATCATCTCCTCAAGAAGGTTCATAATTGTTCTTCCCGGCAAGAACACTTACTCAAAGTCATCTCCTGAGCCAGATCCAAAGTCATCAAGGTCCAAAAGTGTTCTCCTTGGCAAGAACACTTTTCCTAACAAGATCACTTTCTCAAAAGTTATCTCCCAGGCAAGATCACTTTCTGCAGTGAGAGTCATCTGCTCCAAGTGTTCTGCCTCATCAGACTTGTTTTGGAGCTAGTCATCTACTCCAAGTGTTCTACCTCAGCAGACTTGCTTCTCCCAAACTCATCTTTCCCAGATGATCTTTTCCCAACATGTGATCTTCTTTTTAGGCAGATGATCTTACCCTAACAGGTGATCTCATTTTCAGGCAAGTAATCTTCTTTGTTAAGAAGACTAAAACAAACTAGATTTTCAAGTTAAACTTCAACTAATGTGATTATACCTCAACAACCGCAACTCAAATTTTGCACTCACATACATGAATTCCTCCGCTTTTTGTGCAGATTTTCATGTTCACGGATGATGTATTCGGCTGTGGAGAAAAAAAACTATGTAGCCTACCTGTAAGATGATTGTTCTAAAGCTAAAATTCAATTTTTCCACGTACCTCTACTAGACCGAGTTTAGTATAATTATTAATGTATGTATAGATAATCATAAAATTAGATAATACCAATAATAATAATAATAATCACCACCATCATAATAATAATAATCATAATCCACGTACAAGCGCCCCCACTTTGCACAAAAATATGTTGCCAGCATTGAGAAACCAATTGTATTTTTGTCAATTGTCTTAAACACAGGTTTTTAACTTCTATTAAACCCTGACAATTGACCATGAAAAATAAATGGATCGTTCTCTATTATCTCTATTATCGTTGTTCTATTTATAGCACTGTGTATATCTTGGTTTTATCTGGTACCACTTGCTCAAAAATGGCATTTGTAGTAACCATAGCACTTCTAGTCTTATTTTTCCTCACAAATTCAGCTCAAAGTACTTCACAAACATTATTATTCCCATGCCTCTTCATCTTTGGCGACTCTTTAGTCGATAGTGGCAATAACAACCATCTGAATACTACCGCTAAGGCTAATTATCCTCCTTATGGTGTCGATTTTCCTTATGGGCCGACCGGAAGATTCACCAATGGCCTAACTTCTGCTGATTTTCTATGTAATTCTCTCCCCCCTCTTTATATGCTTCTTGTTGTTTAAGATGTTATTTTCCTGTATTTACTACTTATGTTTTGCAGCTGAAATGCTCGGTTTCGACACTTTCATCCCGCCCTTCGCAGCTGTGACACGAGGCGCAGGGGTGACCAACGGTGTGAATTACGCCTCCGGATCAGCCGGAATTCGTAGAGAGACAGGAGAGCGATTGGTATGGGAATTACTCATCTTACATAGTGTTGAGTAGTACTGTTTCATCACGTTGTAGCAAACAACACAACGATTTGTTTTAAAAAATTGGTTTTAGTTTCCTTCCGTGATTACTGCAGGGCGTTAGAATCAGTTTGGATGAGCAGTTGTTACATCACGAGGTCACACTATCGCGATTTGCGGGTTTATACGGGAATTTCTCTTCAGCCAAAGAGCACCTTAATAACTGTTTATACTATTCTGTTATTGGTAGCAACGATTACTTGAACAATTACTATCAACCTGATTTCTACCCCACCAGCAAATTATATTTACCAAATGAATATGCTTCTGTCTTAGTTCACCAGTACTCTCAGCAGCTAAAGGTCATTTCTAAATTCATTTCCATTTCTAACGTCGCACTTTCATCAAAACTTCTTTGGATAAAATTCCACTAAACAAAGAAAGTAAACTAGGACGTCATACGATAATTCTCACATTTTTATCATCATTATCCCTTCTTCTGTTAAATTAAATTAAATTAAATTCATATGTCGCACATGACAGAAATTATACAGTTTAGGGGCAAGGAAAATAGCTGTTGCGGGTGTGGGCCCATTAGGTTGCATCCCGGCCGTGGCCGGAACTAATAACAGCGGTTCACCTTGCAACGAGGACATGAATCGAGTAGTTGGATTATTCAACGATGGGCTCAAACATCTTGTCACACAACTCAATAATTATCTCCAAGGAGCTCAACTTGTATACATAAGTGCCATGGATTTGAGGCCTACAGAGCTATTTGCTCCTGGTTAGTAACATAAATTAATTTCCAATTTCAGTGTCCTTAGTTAATTGGATTTAATCAGTTGATTTGGTCCTATTTTTAAGGAATGGGTTTAGTAGGGACTAAATTAATCTCGAGATTTAGGTTTAAATATGAATTTTATTATTATCAATTATTTTTAACATTATATACCTATTTTTCTTATTTTTAAATATTTAATATTAATATTCTATTTTATATTTTTTTCTTTTTTAATATTAATAACATGCACTATAATAATATAAGCAATAACAAATAATTTAAGCATTCATTATCTCTCATTGCATCATTTATTTCATGTTAGCATATATTGATAATGCAGGCATAAGGCTTCTGAGTGATCCATGCTGCCAAGTGAATAGTAATTCGGGACAGTGCCTTTCTGGACAAAAACCGTGTGCTCTTAGGGACGTCCATTTCTTCTATGACCTTTACCATCCATCTGAAATTGTCAACAAGTTTGTAGCAACTGCTTCTTTTATTGATATCCTCAATTTGATTTAAATTTCTTAGGGGAATATTTCATTTCGTTTCTACCGCTTTTGAAGTAAATTCATTTCTTGGAGTATACATACATAGTACACGACTTTTCCTGCAAATAACAGAGAGGAGCAAGAAAACAATGTGTGATCTTAATTGGTTTTGTCTTCTTTTATAATATTAATTGATAAAATTTTGACGCTATGCTTTCAAATTATGTGGTTGTATGAATGTTGGTTGTCACTAGTTATTTTCTTTTGAAAATTATAAGGAGAACGACATAATATTATGTTTATTAATATAAATATTAACTAGCATTTAGAACTGCGTGTGATGTACCATAATTATTTTAGTATGGATATATATTCATTTAAGTATATTAATAAATGTTAAATTATGAAATTATAAATAAATATGAAGCCGAAATTTTTTATAAATACAAATAATCCAGAAAATGTTTATAGTGTGATTGGTTGATTCAACGTCGCCATGGAATATGATTATTTACACAAAACAAATAGATATTAATCAATCAAATATAATCACTCATTATCCAGATTGAAATGTAGCATTTAAAAAAAATACTCGTACAAACTGATTAATGATTATTATATAAGTAACTAGAGTATCATTCTATGATAATAAAAAAATGCACCGATTAATTAATAAAGACACCTTATTAGGCAGCAAAATTCTAATGAGTTTTTAATAACTAATTAATTAAACTAATTTATAAATTAATAATTAAATCAAATAATAGAAAACAGATTCCATGTCCTCCATAGATAATTAAGATGAAATTCACCTCTTAAATCTAAGTATTAATTTTAATCCTAATTCATGTAGAGATTTGAAAATATAATCATATAATACTAGTAGGACAGTTAATGGTACTGAGCTAATTTAATTGCTATCTCCGTTAAATCTCAATAGAAATAAATAAGTTACAAAAAGAATGACGAGAAATTTTTGCTACAATTCACTATATCCACTAAGTCTCAAGTCAATGTATGTATTTTATTTCAAGAAATCGATTGTGCAACCAATTCAGATAGGAGATCAAAACTACATCTAATATGAAATAATGATGGAAAATTATAAAACATGAGAATTAAAGGCAAGTAAACATAGACAATGAATTGGAAGACAAATTAAGAATTAATATTAAAAATTCATAAATTAAAATAGGTCTTACTAAACTATAGAATCAAAAAGTGATGAGTTACTCATACTAGGAAACAATAATCAACAAAAATTGAAATAACATGAAACCCTGTTGTAGAATTGTAATCTTCGGTTGTCAATCTCTGGTATTGGATTCTCCGCCAAAAGAATGTTTGGAATAAAAAATAATTCTATGTAAAACCATGATTTCAAAAATTGTAAAAGTGTATTATCAATCCGAAAGAGTGTTAGGAAACTTTTTGATGTTTGTACTTAAGGTATTTTGATGATCCCTCAACAAAACATGATCGTATAGTGTGTTTGTAGGAAGAATGTTATAACTTGTACAAGCTCATGTGTTAGGGAGAAGGGGTTAATTTATTTTAGAATAGAACAGATCAAGTGTGATATTGTAAGAGCATATCAATGTATCGATATGGTGGTCGACATGTCCATCAACTCGCCAGTTTTCAACCTGCACAGGTACAACAAGAGATGATATATTTATTAGGTGGAATGCTTCAGGTGACCTGTTAGAGAGTGAAGGAACCCGTTTGAAGGGACTTACAATATGTAGGCTCCACATGTATAATTAGGAGAATAAAACATGCTATTCTAAACACAAACAATATCATGTAACGCATGAATAAATATGTTAGACTAAGGATTAGTCCTCAACAAATTAATATGAGAAATATATGAAGGCTCCAAGAGTTTGGAGTTCATACCGTTGAATGAACTATGTAGCTTGATTACGGGATTAGCTCGGTCCCGAAGTCGTGGGCAAGGCCTGCAAAACAAGACAAGAGGAATGGTAGGGGGTCCTCCGGGAAGATAAACACTCCGACGCTCAAGTCAGCTCGTATAGACTCAAGAAGAAATGCGTGAAAGAACAAGTGTTTGTTCCCTCTTGTGTGTGAATCAAATGATGGTGTATATATAGCTAGGTATATAAAGGATAAATTAGTAATATACCTCAAACGTACTAGGTGTAAATAGTGCGTGTAAATGAAACTCAACCAATCATGGTTTAGCACGTTGCAATGGTCCCCGCTATGGTTGTAATGGCCCACTCTTTTTGTTAGAACTATTTTGAACCAAATATCTTATGGTTACTAAAGTTCTATTTAAGAATAGAAAATCAAGTAACATATGGATATTATTAATACCTACATTGTATAAATTGAACTTGTTTCAATTTAAATCTCATCTTGAAATGAGACTAAAATAGTTGTTATCTAGTGTTGAGAATCTTTACCACTAATAATCCTAATTGAGTTATTTATTATTATTGATAATCATTTAGTATGACATTAATTTTATTAGTACTTATTATTATTATTATTATTATTATTATTATTATTATTATTATTATTATTATTATTATTATTATTATTATTAT
>JAPKLX010000214.1:214140-309689 GCA_026898415.1 Leonotis leonurus
TCGCGCGCCCGGACTTCGCCACAAGGGCGGAGGACGGGGCGTGACAGGCCGGGTACTGGGCCGGGTCTGATTTAATAACCGGGCCAAGAATAAAACAAATGTTGGGCCGATATTTAATCCAACTGGGCCAATAAGTAATAAATCACTGGGCCGGTTCTACAAGATTTATTTCTGGGCTTAGAATTTATTTAAATCACTAGGCCGGTTCTACAAGATTTATGGGCCGAAATAATAATACTTGATTGGGCCGAGTTGTTTGATTATTGGGCTGAGATTTAATTCCTAACATGCCTAAATAATACAAGTAATGGGCTAAATAAATAAAATACTAATGGACTACAATGTGAGAAGTTAATTAATTAGTATTGGGCCTACTCAATTAAATTAATGATGGATTAATTTTAATCATCTCATGGGCTAGTATAAGTCTCAATGGGTCAAGACTTAATTTGCTTGGACTAAGTCCAAGAATAAGGGTATTAATTAATTTAGATAATTAATTTATAAATTATTTAACTAGAATTTAATCTCGATAATTGATTTAATTATAAATCATATTTGAGATATATTAATTAGGTTATTCCAACCTATAGGAAATTATATAAATATTTTGACTTAGAAATTTAGAATATTCAATTAGAAATTTCCTTATTTATTATGATCCAATAAATATTTCTTGGGCGTAATAAATGAAATTAAAATTTTAGAAACATAGTTGATTTGAGAAATCAACGTCTCTAGACAATAAATTCAATACTCGAATAATAGTCGAGTAAACACCCAAGGATAATTCTTAAAATAGCAAATGATAATATTTCCTTACATTTAGAGAATATTAGATACACTCAGAGGTTGTATCTCATTTGAGACTTATTTAAAGGTTTCGACAAGAGGTCAGATCCGCACTCCAAGATCGAAGCCAACACTAATCGAGACTATCCAAGTAGGCTTTTTTACTCTATAAAATATGTGTGCATGACTTTAGAATAAAATTTGATATTTTCAAGGCACTGTCTTGCCATAAATGTTTCAATTGATGTATGATGCCTATCTGTTTATTTATAATCGAATTCGGGTCCTAGTAGATTAGATATCTTAGTCGAACTTTTGTACACAACGGACCGTGAGTCATCTTAGCGGGTTGGCCGGTCCAGTGTCCGTGTGAGGTGGCCACCTCCCCGGCACATAGAACATCAGATATGGCTGACTACAAAAGAATTTAGATTGCAGTCGAATATAGGATTTTCACGAGAAATGATTTTGGTGAACATAGATGCTTTAGAGAAAAAAACCATATGTTTCACTTATAATGGCTTGACAGTTATAATTGTATGAGTGCGATTTCGGCACGTGTCTACTGAGTACTTTTGTACTCAGCCCTGCATGTATTTCTAAACGTGCAGGTTAAGAAACGATGAAGGAGGGGGTGCTACATCATGCTTTTGTCGGTTGTTTAGTCTCATTTTGTTTGTCTAAACTTAGGTTTTTCGTAGCTCTATTCGTATTATTTTCCCTCGTTCCGTGATGTTTTGGCCCGAATTATGTTTCATTTTATATTTTAGGATCATTGGCCTAAACGAGCGTTGAAAGTGGAAAAGAAACGAGAAAAGATGAGAAAATGAAGAAGTGTACCGAAAGCATATCAACGACCGAGCCAGCTGTGTGCCAGCGGCCGAGGGGACACACGCCAGACCGTGTCAGCGGCCGCTAACAAAGCTCAGCGGTCGCTGACTAGCCAGGCTGAGCTAGCGCCCGCGCCAACCGCGCGCCAGCGGCCGTGCCAGGCCGCGACACATGAGTCAGCGGCCGCTGACTTATCTGAGCGGTCGCTGACCCCCCGTTTTTCGTGCAGGCCGTTGCAACGAACCCTAGCGCCACTCGGAACAAACCTAGTCAGCGCCCGGTGACCTCCAAAGACCGCTGAGTGACCTCTCGCTATAAAAAGACACATCGTGCCATTCATTCGATATATCACAATTCTCCACACTTCATCCCGATTCCTTTTGGCACGAATTCCTAGACTAGTTTTCCAGCATATTTCTATTATTTTTAGTTCGTCTCGATCCCACAATTAAGGGTCGAGACTTAGCATTCTAGATAGGATTTTTCGTTCCGTTCTTCGTTTTGGAGTTAGCCGTTTACAACATTCGAACATCGTTATTTTCAGATTTTCATTGTCATTTCCAGACGTAATTCGAGTTTAATTCAAGTTCGTTTCTTTCCCTTTAATTGTTACTTCGATTATTTCACTTTTATCGTTTGTTTCGTTTAATGCTTTCAATTCCTTTTATCGCTTTTAATTTCCAGATTTCTTCCCGTTTTTCTTTCGTCTTCAAACTTCAAGCTCTTCACTTTCTTAGATTAGATTTAATTTTCGTTCTTAGTTTAAACTTTAATTGCTTTCTTATTTACTTTCTTCGCCTAGCTATAGAAATCCAAATCAAACTCTTTTTAATTGCTTTCCGTTTTTACGAACAAAGAATATAATTTCCCTGTTGAGTCTTCCTTGAGAATACGACTAGGGTCAGCTTATTAATCTATAACGAACTCGTTTTAAATTGCGAGCAATTTAATATAACTTGGAAGTATATCGGCTGGAAATATTCCTCGTGCCCGATACTGAGTCCCTTTATCGGACAGTGGGTCTGGTCTAAACAATGCCACGTACTGACAGTTTAAAATAAGTTGAAACAAATTTTGGCGCCGTTGCCGGAGAAGACTTTAGGCGATTTAATTCATTGTTCTTTTTCTTTTTATTTTTCCTTTTATTTTATTTACTATGTTTACTTTCTTCTTCTATATTGTGGTACGTGTAACGTTTTTGTCGAGTGTTGTTTATGCAAGGTCGCCGTAGTGCTAAAAAACCATTGACGCCCTTCATTGATAACATAAACCGGAAACGTGTTATTTTAGCATCCGTAGAAGAAGACATTGAGCACATTGACGAATCTTCACTTCCGCGTTTATTCGAAGAGATGGCCAATGAGAGAGCGGACGAGAGGCCGCGTTATATGGGCGATTTCACGAGGCCCAAGTTTGGGACGACTTCTACGTCAGCCATCGTTCTCGACACCGCAGTCTGAAACTATGAGTTAAAGCCACACCATCAATCATTACTTCCGACGTACCATGGACTCCCGAGTGAAGACGCTTTGACGTTCATCCGAGAATATTGCACGGTGGTGCAGACTTTTCCGTTTCACTCTCTGACTGAAGATCAACTCAAGTTGAAGTGTTTCCCTTACACATTGAAGGATAGGGCCAAATCTTGGTTCTTATCCCTTCCATCCAGAACACTCACTACTTGGGGATCTGCTTGTGAGAAATTCATGTTGAAGTACTATCCGCATCACAAAACTCAAGCGGAACGTACTAAAATAATGAATTTCGCGCAAGCACACGACGAGCCATTCCATGAGGCGTGGGAGAGATTTCAAGAGCTACTTCAACAGTGTCCTCACCATCAAATGGCACCGGAGATGCTCTGTCAATTTTTCTATGATGGTTTGCTCCAAACTACTCAATTCATGGTGGACAATTCGGCGGGAGGAAATATTGCAGTCAAGACGGCGGAGGAGATGAACGAGATCTTCGAAACCTTAGCTGCGAGTTTGCATCAGAAATCCACATGCCCGAGACGAATGGAAGCCAGCGCAGTGACTGCAAGCCCCGATCTCAAGAAACAAATGGCGGATATGATGAGGGAGCTACAAGAATTGAAGATGAACCGACCCCCATCACCGTCTTTCCAACAAGTTGCACTTGAACCGTGTGGTATTTGTGGCGATTTTGACCATGTTGTAGAGGGATGTCCGCGAATGGGAGAGATGACATCCGAAGGGCAAGCCGAGGTGTACGCAGCACAGGAATTCACACCCCAGCCTCAGCCTCAGCAAAACTCGGGATGGAAACCCCAATTCCAAGGGCATGGAGCACAAAATTTCCAAAATAGACGACCACCGGCTCCGAATTTTCGTCCTCAATACCAACAACAGCCGTATTATCCACCACAACCGCCATAACAACAATTCTTTACACCACCGCAGCAACAATTCTATCCCCCACCGATGCCGCAATATCCACCTGCTCCTCCTCAAAAATCATCAATTGAGGATAGTTTTTCCGCGTTCATACAAGAAAGTAAGAAGGTTCGAGAGTCTCAAGATACCACCATTAAACGCCTCGAGATGGCAATAGAGCAGATTTCCGGCGCTGTCAATCAATTGCAGCAAGGTCAACAAACGGGCAAAATTCTTGCCCAAGGCCAACAACCCCATCAAGTGCAAGCCGTGTCCGTTCTAAGGGATGGTAAAGTATTGGATAAGAAGATGGAGATGAGATCTTGTTATAAGATCAATACGATGAACAAATTACCACCCGAAGTGGAAAAAGAGCACTCCCACGAGGAGCTCCATAAGGCGGTCGATCCATATGTTCCGCCTATTCCTTATCCTAGCAGGCTAAAGGACGTTAAAAGCGAGCAGCAGTTTGCGGATCTTTACAAGATGCTATCCAAAGTAACAGTGAACGTTCCACTCCTCAAAGCGATCAAGAATATTCCATCTTTCGTCAAATTTTTCAAAGAAGTAACATCAACGAAGAAGAAACTTGATGATCAAGAGTTGGTGACTATTTCCGAGGTAGCAAGCACAATCATGCAAAAGTCTTTACCTCCTAAACGACACGACCCAGGTAGCTTCGTTATTGATATCATGTTAGGTAACGGTAAGGTAGCTTCTGGCATGTTAGATTTAGGAGCGGGAATCAATCTTATGTCGTATTCTATTTTTAAACAACTTGGTCTAGGAGATTTAAAACCTACTAGCATGAGTTTACAATTAGCGGATAGATCGATTCGTCATCCTAAAGGAATAATTGAAGATGTGCTTGTTCAAATTGGTCCATTAATCGTTCCCATTGATTTTGTTGTTCTTGAGTTAGGGGATGTGCATGAGAATGGAGTCGAGCATACACTACTCCTTGGACGACCTTTTATGGCTACCACGAATACCATCATAGATGTCAAAAATGGTACCATTACAATGTCCGTCCTTGAGGAGGAAGTATCATTCTCCACACAACATGACCACCCCACGACCTCGGTTGACTTAATCGATGCATGTTCTATCAAATTCACTAATCCATTGTTTGAGGAATCTACATTACAGGATTTTAGTGAGATAAAGGAAGTCACCCAAGATATCGACAAGGCCAAACATAAAGAGACCGATCGTGTGACGGTAGTTGAAGGTGTACAAGACACTAAGTTTCGTCCAAATAAACATCCTACACCAAAATCGAGGCATCCAAACACCGCACCTTATCACACTCATTCACCCACTTATGCGAGAGCCCTCATGCTTCCAATCATCAAATCCGTAACGCCTCCCGATAAGATCAAACCCCCTAAGAGAGGGTGGCTCGTTCTCCGAAAAATCTCACCATCAAAGGGTGACATACCACATTTAAAGAAGGAGAACCCACCATTTAAAATAAATTGGCATCGGGTGAGATCTTACATCGAGAATGATTCCATGCTCGAAGTTGTGGAGTCAAACCCCAATTCTTATGCTCCCGGTTGATTGGGCGGTCTCGTCAAGCTAATGACGTAAAAGAAGCGCTTCGTGGGAGGCAACCCACGCTCGTTTTTCCCATTTTTCATTTTTATTTTTTATTTTATTTTATTTGATTTTGAATCTCTTATTTATTTTGGTGTTTTTCTATGTTCATAGGTATCATCGAGTTGGGAGAAAACCAAGTCGAATGCAATTCGCGGAAGAAAATAGGATGGATTTGACGAGGGCAAGGTCAGCGACCGCGGCACACTCAGCGGCCGCTGACCTCACGCACCATCTCCGCGCCAGCGCCACAGGCCGCGAGCCACACCGAGTCAGCGTTCGCTGACTCCTCAGCGGCTGCTGACCCATGTCTCGTAAATTCCCCCAGCGCTCCTCCAACGATTTACGTAAGTACACTCAGCAACCGCTGACTTGGCAGGGCCGCTGAGTTGGCCGAATCTCATCTATTTTTACCTTCTCTCTCCTTATTTCTCCCACTTTTCCCCTATTCTTCATCCTAACCCTTCTCATCTTACTTCTCCAATTACTCCTTCCATACTTCATAATTTGATCCAATTCTTTGAAATCACCACTACTTTTCCATCCTCTACCACTCTATCCGATCAAATTTTCAATTCATCCACCAATTCAACCCAAACCCTAAACCCTCATTCCATCTCTACTTTTGCACACCAAGTGTTTGTTAAAAGTCCAATGGGGAGAAAAAGGTCCAAGACTAGTGAAGTGGGGCAATCTAGCCACCAAGGAGACGGCGACGAGGAATTTCATCCCGTTCGTGACCACATTCCAACTTCCGGTGCCCCATTCCCAATTTATACCAATCAAGAGGGTACACTCTATACTCGTTTTATTTCTCTTGATCTCACACTTCCACGCACCTTAGATTGGGATTTTATGTCTAGCTTAGGCATTGCCTCTAAGTTAACTCGCTATTTGAAGAACATTGGTTTAGACAAATATGCTAGACTAGAAATTGATGGCTATAGGGAGCTCGGACTTGAATTTCTCACTACTTTCGATGTTGCTGCTGATTTTAAATCGTTTAAATTCCGTTATCGAGGTATTGCTCATACTATTACCACTTCCATGATGAAATCCATCTTTGGATTTCCTACCTCGGGGCTCCATCGGGTGCCCCCCCGGAATTTAATCCGAATTTAGCTTGGTTTGAGCTTACATGTTTTCATAATTGGGCATCGGGAGGAATGTCTAGTGGCTTTCTTCGGGACCCCGAGATCGGCGTTCTCCACAAGTTCATTGCCTACTCCATCTCGGGCAATGAACAAGCCAACAAAGTGAACACAGTGGAGTGCTTCCTACTCCATTGTGCTATCAAGAAGACGAAGATCTGTCCGTCCTCTTTCATATTCGAGGCCCTCCAATCAATTCAAAGGCGGAAGCGGGCACATGCCTCCCTTCTACATCTTGCTACCCCTCTAGCCTTGCACCTCCAACTCATCAGTACAAATGACCCTCCCAACCATGAGCCACTCCTCACGAAGTACATCGACATCAATGAATTTTGGGGTGCTCCATTCGCCCTTTCTCGCACCGAGTTAGTGCCACAAGAGTGGATGAATTGTATGCGGCGCTATCTAAACACCCAAGTCGCATCCCGAGTATCTAACGCATTCGAAGAACCGGGAGATGCACATATGGAGGATAATGAGGAAGCTCAATCCGAGCATGAGGAGGACGAGCAAGCCGAGGACGAGGCCGACGCCGCTTGGCTTGGCTATGACCACGCAGACACCGCCGAAAGATCCGAATGGGGTACCCAGTCACAATGGGGCAGACAATCTCAGTGGGGTGCCCAATCTCAATGGGGCACTCAACCTCAATGGAACGCTCAATGGGAGCAGTTCACTTCTGAGATTACCACGGAGATACGCGAGATACGATCTGACATCCGCGGCCTCCATACTCACCTCGACACACATCAACAGTAGTGGGAGGCTCAGAACCGGACGATGGAGGAGCAAACCCGACTACTCCGGGAGATGCAACAACAATGGTCCTCTTGGACCCTTGGCGATGCACCCACCTATCCTCCTCCCGACCAACAGTGAGCCTTTGTCTCACTGTTGAGGTACCTTTATTGCTTTCTTTTCCTTTTTCGTGTGAGTGTGTTTTCGGCTAACTTTTGTTTTTCCCTCTTTTTTTTTGAGTTTATTTTTGCAGGTTTTTCTTTCCGTTTGTTGTCCCGAATGCCACATTTCAGGGACGTTTCTCTCTCCCTACCTTTTAGATCTTTACTTTCCGCAATGAGGGCATTGCTCTATTTTTGTAGGAGGGGGAGGAGGGGTGTCTTTTTATGCATGCATTCGTCGTTTTATTTTCGTGTCTTGTGAGCATGCAATATTTTGATTTTTTTTTAAGCTACTTGGTCTTTATATATCATGGGTAAATCGAAGCATGACTTATGTTTGAGATGAGACATGATTTGAATTCCTTAATTGATTAGGAGTTGATTTATGTTGTGAAACATAGATGAACTAAGAAGTTGTAAAACATTAGGACCGGATTGTAGATCTTAGTAGAATGATTAAAATAGTGATGCATGATGATATAAATTGATTGATTCAATTGGCTTGTTTTTTATTACCACTTGTTGCGTATCCATGTTTTATTAAATGAACTTTGTCAAGAGGTCTCTGCTCCTATGGGAACCATGAGCACGGGAAACCGCGTGAGGATACATTAGGGAACCCTTGATTGTTCACACCTCGCGACAATGACCATATAACTTGACATCGTTCTAAGTGATTTTCTTAAAAGTTCTTACAATATAGGAATTCAAAAGGATTCTACCCCGCTCTGTTAAATCAAAAATATAAATTTATAAAAGATATGGGTATGGGAAACCACACCGGGAAAACTCGATCATTCGGAGTACTCACCCGGTGAATATTGTCCTAAATATTCCTCATGTTGAAAGAAAGAAAAGAAAAGAAAAAGATACGCTATTTAAGATGGATAAAAACTCTAGCCGATTATGTGATCTCAATAACATCGTGTGCATCATTATTTTACGTTGTTCGAATCGATTATAATCTAGTCTAGATGGTCTACCTCTTCTATGTTCTCTATGTGACGTGACGTGATAATATTAAGATCAATTTTGGAACGATTTGAAGTCTTGTCAAGAACACATACCATGATTAGAAATTTCCCCTAGCGATAGTTTAGACTAAGTTATGCTTGAGGACAAGCAAGGTTTTGTGTGTGGAGGGGTTGTTTAGTCTCATTTTGTTCGTCTAAACTTAGGTTTTTCGTAGCTCTATTCGTATTATTTTCCCTCGTTCATTTTATATTTCATGATCATTGGCCTAAACGAGCATCGAAAGTGGAAAAAAAACAAGAAAAGACGAGAAAATGAAGAAGTGTACAGAAAGCATGTCAACGACCGAGCCAGCTGCGCGCCAGCGGCCGAGGGGACACGCGCCAGACCGTGTCAGCGGCCGCTAACCAAGCTCAGTGGTCGCTGACTAGCCAGGCTGAGCCAGCGCCCGCGCCAGCCGCGCGCCAGCGGCCGTGCCAGGCCGCGGCACACGAGTCAGCGGCCGCTGACTTATCTGAGCGGTCGCTGACCCCCCATTTTTCGCGCAGGCCGTTGCAACGAACCCTAGCGCCACTCGGAACAAACCTAGTCAGCGCCTGGTGACCTCCAGAGACCGCTGAGTGACCTCTCGCTATAAAAAGACACGTCATGCCATTCATTCAATATATCACAATTCTCCACACTTCATCCTGATTCCTTTTGGCACGAATTCCTAGACTAGTTTTCCAGCATATTTCCATTATTTTTAGTTTGTCTCGATCCCGCAATCAAGGGTCGAGACTTAGCATTCTAGATAGGATTTTTCGTTCCGTTCTTCATTTTGGTTTTAGCCGTTTACAACATTCGAACATCGTTAGTTTCAGATTTTCATTGTCGTTTCCAGACATATTTCGAGTTTAATTCAAGTTCGTTTCTTTCCCTTTAATTGTTGCTTCGTTTATTTCACTTTTATCGTTTGTTTCGTTTTATGCTTTCAATTCCTTTTATCGCTTTTAATTTCCAGATTTCTTCCCATTTTTCTTTCGTCTTCAAACTTCAAGCTCTTTACTTTCTTAGATTAGATTTAATTTTCGTTCTTAGTTTAAACTTTAATTGCTTTCTTATTTACTTTCTTCGCCTAGCTATAGAAATCCAAATCAAACTCTTTTTAATTGCTTTCCGTTTTTACGAACAAAGAATATAATTGCCCTGTTGAGTCTTCCTTGAGAATACGACTAGGGTCAGCTTATTAATCTATAACGAACTCATTTTAAATTGCGAGCAATTTAATATAACTTGGAAGTATATCGGCTGGAAATATTCCTCGTGCCCGATACTGAGTCCCTTTATCGGACAGTGGGTTTGGTCTAAACAATGCCACGTACTAACAGTTTAAAATAAGTTGAAACATCGGTCTCTTAGCAGTTGACTCTTGGGGGTCCTACATGTCCTCATACATGTAGAACTTTCATCGATCCGAATAGTTTTTCACTGCTAGTTGAAACCTCTATGTAATGAATTCGAGACTTCGGTCTTCTTTAATATTCGTGGTTATGTATGAGCTTATGACTCAAGTTATTCCCATGTTGACTTCATACGATGAATTTCTAAGCTAAGTTATGTGAACGTTGTTCAATTCATCTTGATTCCATTCCCCATTCTATTCCCACTTCTTAAATCCCTCCCTTAGTCACGATTTCTCGGATTCTACTATCCTTAGTAGAATGCGGTCGTGACAATGGTTGTTAGGTGTCATTGTCGCATAATGCGGTAATTCTGACATATGTCAGCTTTGTAGCTGACATATGTCGGGTAGTACTATAAATATGAATATCCTACTTAGCAGACCTCCCAGGATCAAACCCTTTAAGGCAGAATCCAAAGGTGAGAAATGCTCAGATCTCGTCCTCTAGACATTTACCATAACAGAGGACCCCTCAGACTCCTCTTCACTTTTGCCAATTCCAAGACTTAATTCATCATCTGAATGTATCTTTCTTCAGCAATGAGCCTCCTTTTCTCTTTGGAAAAGCTGTGCTGATATTATTCACTATTAGCTTCTCCCCCTAGTCTCAGAAGTGACCTTTGTCATCTTATGAGTTAGACCCTTCTAATGAGTTCTGGAAAAATCCCTTCTTTTCAAGAGCTTTTTCGTAATTTCGAAGACTGTACCTTTGAGTACTGCGCTCTATCTTTATTATTGTTTGACATGGCGTGCAAGAATTTATAATTACATTTTGATTGTTGGGTACTGTACCCATCTTTTCACCATGTCGTCCTTGGGTATTTCATCCTTCATCCTGACGCTACACGTGTCGATTCTATTTAATCCTTCTTATATGCGCCCACATTAAATCATCTGACCCGTATGAGGGGCTCACGAAAACGCAAGATTCATAGGTTTAATAAATCAAATGAATAATTAATTCTTAAAGCAAATAGGAGAATATAATGTGGAAATATAAATTATACCTTCTCCTTATGCTTAATCCTCCGCTTGTGGAGAAGCGATTTGAATCGCTAGCAAACGATCTGCAATCCACACCGTTGGAATCTCCTTTTTGAATCTCCACCAAATCCGATCCTATGAACTTCTATCCTACTCCCGGTCTATCTACTAGAATAATCGTGTGGGCTAATCTATCTAGTAGTCTAGAGAAAAAAAGATCGAAAATTGAAGAGTAGAATACTCTTAATTTTCGAAAATAGAGAGAGTAAAATCCTCTCTATGGGACGTCGGTTTTTCAAGGTAAGAGAGAGAAAGTGACTTCTTCTTATTCTCTATTTATAGACATAATGGGCTAAGATAGGGCTTCTAAGGAGATTGAATTAAATCCAAAATAATAGAACCATAATCCCCTCTTTATCTCTTGCAGTTACAAAAATAATTCAAATTCAAATTTGAATTATATTTAAAATTCATATGGGCTTGGACAAATCCATAATTAGATTAAATTAATTTTCATGTCTTCTTTTGGGCCCAATTGAATTTAATTAATTGGTTGGCCCAACCTTTAAACTTAAATTAATTAATTTAAATTTAATTGTCCTCCAATTAATTACTCCATGTAAATGCTACAAAGAGCAGTTCTATTATAAATATTTTTCGACTCCACTATAGGATAAATATTGAACTCATCTTGATTCATTTGAATTACGGACGTAACCCTTTTGTCATATTTTATATCTCGCGTTTAAGATTTTCTAAATCCATTAATTAATCGAGTTTGCTGACAACTCACAATTAATTAATATATTTATCCGTGAGTGATCCGGTTCATAATTTTAATATTACATATGGAATAAATCTCAAGCAGCCGGATTTTTTATGCAATAAACCTTTCTGAACGCCTCACGTGAATTTAATCAACCCGTGTCACCGAGACGCGATTCTGCAGTTAGAACACAGGCAAATAGAATCCATAAAATGGTTTTCATTCTGTACATGCCAGATCATGAATTAGTAACTGCATCCTCGAAAAGCACGGACGAGCCACATGTAGGGAAACTTGCACGTGTGGTTCTGGCCGGGTCGTGCGAGAAAGAAGGAGCTAGGCGGCTTCTTTCTTCAAAGAAAAGAAAGGGTGCATTGCCTCATGTTCACTCGCATGACAATCGAGTACTTTTGTCTAAGCCAATCAATACTGCTCAAGATATCGTTTATTTAAAGTTACGAAAACCTCGCAAGTGTAGATGAATCAAAGCAGATAATCAACCGCTTATACTAATGTCATCGTCACAGATTAAAAAATAAATTAATTTCCGAGACCTCGTTCTAAGTATCAACACATTATAACTTATATCACTATGAAACCTCTCAATATGTATACGTAAAGCATGTGTATCCGCTTATACATACTAATATCATTCTGCCGGTTAAGGTCACTCGCATCGAAATGATATCGCAGCCTTTACTGACTAGACTGTCCAAGTCTGTTTAGACTGAGACTTTATATTACAAAGGAGCCGACTGTGTTACCTTCCGTGATCATCGATCCACCACACAGTCTACAATTGTAATAAATGGACTTGTTTGCAATTCAATATATATAACAATAATAAATAACAAACAATGATATAAATATTTATTCTCATTAAAGTGCAATTGAAAACAAGTTTGATACATCGTCCAAGCATAAAAGATGCTTTGAGGTATACAAACCCTGACAATCTCCCATTTATACTCAAACATGCTTTAGAGTATACAATCTCTATCGCATGATATCATAAATCACCCACTTATACCTAAAGCAGGTCAATTACACGTTTCACCCCAATCCCTCTAAGTGCCTCTCCAACGTTTTACCGTTCAGACTCTTTAAAAGATTAGTCAAGTTATAATCGGACGCTATCTTGGACACTACTGCTTCGCCCCTTCTTACTATATCTGAAATGATATGGTACTTCCTCACAATGCGTTTGCTTGCCTTGTGGATCTGTGGTTCCCTTGAGTTTGCCATTGCACCTGAGTTATCACATTGAACCGTGATACTCAAACACATACTCGGAAGCACATCTAGATCCATCAAGAAGCTCCTGAGCCAAACCGCTTCCTTTGAGGTCTCTGCCACGACCACATATTTGGTTTCCATGTTGGAGTCCGTGATGCATTTCTGCTTCACACTCCTCTATGTCACACTCCGCCTCTCAAAGTAAACACATAACTGGAGGTCAATTTCCTCGAATCTCGGTTCGTCTGAAAATCAGAATCTGTTTAACCCAAATGATAAAGGTGTCTGATTAGTTGACCAAACAATACTCCCTAGTCCGTTTAAGGTACTTGAGTATGTCTTTTACTGTCATCCATTAATCCTTTCTTGGGTTAGAATGATATCTTGCTCCATGCCTACGGCAAAATAGATATCCGACCTAGTACACATCATAGCATACATGAGACTACCTACTGCAGAAGCATAAGGTACTTTCTCATCTCCTCTTTCTCTTAGGACACATGTCCTGAGGAAGTACGATTCCATGTCTAAAAAGTAAGAAACTTTTCTTGGAATCCTGCATGCTAAAGCGTCTAAGTATAGTCTCAATATTGGACTTTTGAGATAGGCACAACATTCTCTTTCTTCGGTCACGAATGATCCTAATCCCTAGAATGTATCCTGCTTCTCCCATATCCATCATATCGAATTGATTGGACATATATGCTCTAACATCCGACAACATCTTATTGACACTTTCGATCAAGAGAATGTCATCTACATATAGCATCAAGAAAACAATCGTCATGCCCTCACACTTCTTTTACACACATCTTTCGTCAAAGCACTGATCAAATTCTTAGGACTTGATAACCTGATCGAAACATAAGTTTCATGACTGTGAGACTTGCTTAAGCCCATAGATGGACTTCTTAAGCTTTCACACCATGTGTTCCTTTCCATGAACTTCATAGCCCTCAGGTAGTTGCATATGGATATTTTCTTCAAGGCTTCCGTTTTGGAAAGTTTTCTTGACATCCATTTGTCATACTTCCCAATCCCTATGTGCTTCTACTGACAAGAGTATAAGAGTAGACTTGAGCATAACTACTGGTGAGAAGGTCTCATCATAATCGATACCTTCCTTTTGAGTAGCCCTTAGCTACTAGTCTAGCCTTGAAGACAACGACGTTACCGCCAGTTCCTCATCTCTGCTTGAAGATCCATTTACTCACACAGGCCTTGCAGCCTTCAGGTAGATCAACTAGCTCGTATACTTCCTTGTCTACCATAGATTGCAGTTCACACTACATCACCTCTTGCCAAAGGTGCCAGTCCTTGTCTTGGACCGCTTCATCAAAATTCCATGGGCCCGATTCATCTAGGCTTGGAACTGAGTCAGATGCCTCTCCCACTCCAATGAATCGAACGGGTTGGCGAACAACCCTCCCACTACGACGAGGCTCCACTACAGGTGGTACAAGTGTTTGAGTTGGTGCTGGTGGTGGTTGTGTTTCTTTTAAATTTGGACAAGCTATAGTTCTCATTTCCTCGAGAACTATCTTACTTTTGGGCTTGTGGTTGTTCACAAAGTCTTCTTCTAGAAATCGAGCGCGGGTGGTGATCACGACCTTTCGATCTCTAAGACTATAAAACTCTCACTCTTTCGTCTCTCTAGGATAACTAACGAGCAGACACAAGTCAGTACGAGGTTCCAATTTTTTGGCGTCCTTCTCTAGCACGTGTGCTCGACAACCCCACACCTCGAGATGTCTTAGACTGGGCTGACGCCTTGTCCACAGCTCAATCAGTGTCTTAGGGACTGACTTGGATGCTACCAAGTACAATGTGTAAACTTCTGCCTCTAGGACATATCCCCAAAACAAAATGGGCAACTCTGCATAACTCATCATAGATCTTATTATCTCTATAAGCGTTCTATTTCGTCTTTCTGCTACACCATTTTACTGGAGAATACCCGGTGCAGTTAACTGGGATTGAATCTCTACTTACGACAAGTGGTTCAAAAACTCAGCACTAAGGTATTTGCCTCTGTGATGAGAACACAGACACTTAATAGTCTTTTTCTGATGATTCTCCACAAGTACCCTGAATTACTTAAATTTCTGAGAGGAATCTAACTTGTAGTGCATCAAGTAGACATATCCATATTTCGTGTAATCATCAATGAAGATGATGAAATACTCCATGCCACCTCTGGCTTGGGTCGTCATTAGACCACAAACTTTGGAGTGATTTTAATATATTTGTGGGTGGTGAGTTTGAGTGATTTTAATATATATTGATAATTTCTTGTGTATAATTTAATATCTATTTAGTTCGCGAGTATGTGTATGAATAACTACTATCCGCACTCATTGTGCTTGATTTTCATCCCTATACATCAACATACGATTCATTATAATTTTTATTTTTAATATTTTAAAAGGGTAATTTAGCTCAAAATTCATATACTTTCAACGAATCTTGATTTTTTCAATAACTTTTAAATTTAGCCAATAAATATATAATTTTAACATTGTTTTATTTTTTCCATGATGTTTTAATTTGACCAACAAATACATGAACTTTCGATCAAGTTTAAGTTGATTTGGAATATAATTTTTGTTTTATTTTATATTAACATGCATATAAGAATAAGATTTTATATAATACATCAAACTTGATTGAAGAAGATCATTATTTAAGAAATAAGAAAAATTCATAACTTTACGTATTTATTGGTTAAATTAAAAAATGATGAAAAAAATTAAAATAAATCTTAAGTTTGTGCATTTATTGACTAAATTTAAAGGTCATCGAAAAAAATAAAATTTGTTATAAGTATTTGAATTTTGAGGTAAATAAATTATTTTAAAATAAATATTAAACTATAAAGTAATCAATAAATGCTAATTGAAAAATGAAAATGTTTAAACTTTTATTAATATATTATTATTTATCTGTATGACATGTCAGATCGGTCGTGAATATCTTAAATTGTACTTGATGTAGATAAAAGAGCGATTCTAATAAATATTATGACTATTTTATTGTTTATTCAAAGTTCCAACAAATAATATTGGGCATAATATTTATATTATAAAATATAAATTGTAAAAATAATTTAAATTATTTTAATATTTATTTAATATATAAATAATAAATAATTTAATTTGAATAATAGTTTTACATTGTCACTCTAACTTAACACATAAATATTTAGTAAGAGAATTTATGAATTATGTGGCATAAGAATGTTGACTTTCAAGTACTACCTTAATTTTCTTTGTACGACTAACAATTGTATTTTAGTTTATATGAAGTATTATCATATTGATCTTACAAATGAAATATTATAATCACTTACATTTGATCTCGATTTAACTCTTTGGTTAGCGAATCAGCCAGATTATCCAACAACTTTACATAGTCGACTGTAATAATCCCTGTTGTGATCAAATGTCTTACGGTATTGTGTCGCCGATGGATATGTCGGGACTTACCGTTATGCAAGCCACTCTTTTCCCTCCCGATAGCAGCTTGACTATCATAATGAATCATCACTAGAGACACTAGCTTCGAGAAATTTTATTAACCACTCGACTTCTTCACCAACTTTATCTAAAGCTATGAATTCAGATTCCATGGTGGATCGGTCTATACACGTTTGTTTTGTGGTTCTCCATGAAACAGCTCCACCCCCGATCATAATAAAACATATTCACTTGTTGAAAGTGAATCCTTTGTGTCCGAGATCCAGTTAGCATCACAGTACCCTTGAAGTACATAGGGGTATCTACCATATTTTAACCCATAATATTGAATATACTTTAAGTATCTTAATACTCTCACAAGAGCTTTCCAATGCTCCTTACTTGGATTGCTCGTTTAGCGACTCAATTTGTTCACGACACAAATTATGTCTGGTCGAGTGCAGTTTGTTAGATACATCTAGCACTTAATTACCATTGTATAGTCTTCTTGTGCAACCGACTCACCTCGATTTTTACTCAAGTGAACATTGAGTTCTAAGGGGGTTTTAACAAGTACAATATCGTACGCGTTAAACTTTTTGAGCACTTTCTCAACATAATGAGATTGTGACAAGCTGATTCCATATGGTATTCTTAGAATCTTAATTCCAAGAATCACGTCAGCTACCCCCATATCCTTCATGTCAAAATTTCTTTTCCACATGAACTTAGTGTCGTTAATCACTCGGATATTACTACCCATGATTAACATGTCATCTACATAGAGACACACTATAACATATTCGTTATTGGTGTTCTTAATGTAAACACATTTGTTACACTCATATATTTGAAACCATTTGATAACATCACGTCGTCAAATTTCAAGTGCCATTGTAACGGTGCTTGTTTTCAACCCATATAAAGACTTCACCAATTTGCATACCTTCATTTCTTGGCCAGGTACTACAAACCCTTAAGGCTGCTCCATACATACTTCTTCCTCGAGATCACCATTCAAGAACGCAGTTTTGATATCCATTTAGTGAATCTTGATATTCTGCAAGGCGACAATAGCGAGAAGCACTCTAATCGAAGTAATTCTCGTTATTGGTGAATAGGTATCGAAAAAATCATACTCATCTCTTTGTTTAAAGCCTTTTATTACTAATCAAAGTGCCATAAGTTTCGTGCTTATATCATAGGGTCTAGAGTTATAATTCATAGTGATCATGCTGCTTTGCGTTATCTGTTGACTAAGCCTTAGGGGAAGCCTAGGCTGATTCGTTGGGTATTATTATTACAAGAGTTTGATGTTGAGATTCGTGATAGAAAAGGGAGTGAGAACGCCGTTGCCGATCACCTTTCTCGCTTAAAGCATGTCCCTTCTCCCCTATCTTATAATCTAGTTGACGAATCTTTTCCGTATGAGCATGCCTATAGTGTTAATCATGTGCCTTGGTTTGCTGACATAGTTAATTATTTAGCTTGTGGCGAGTTAAGGCCTGACCTCACTTCCCAAGAAAGGAAGCGTTTTCTCCATGTGTGCAGGCAATACTTTTGGGAAGACCCTTTCCTTTTCAAGCTCGGAAAAGACGAAGTGATTAGACGATGTGTAGCGGAAGAGGAGCAACCGAAAGTGCTAGAGATGTGCCATGAGGCTCGTTGTGGCGGCCACTTTGGAGGCCAAAAGACGGCACACAAGGTTCTTCAATCAGGTTTATTTTGGCCTACTCCGTTTAAAGATGCACATGCCTATTATCTCTCGTGTGATAGATGCCAAAGAGTCGGCACTTTAGGTCGTAGGAATGAAATGCCTTTAAATAATATCCTTGTGGTTGAAATATTTTATGTATGGGGAATTCACTTTATGGGTCCTTTCCCTATGTCTCATGGGTACGAATATATTTTGCTTGTCGTTGACTACGTTTCCAAGTGGGTTGAGGTTATCCCCACTAGAACGTGTGACTCACACGTTGTTCTCAAGTTTGTGTAGGAAAATATTTTGTGCAGGTTTGGATTCCCACGAGCTATCATTAGCGATGGTGGCAAACACTTCTGCAACAAACTATTCGAAAGGCTAATGAGGAAAAATGGGATAACACACAAGATCGCGACCCCATACCATCCACAGACGTCGGGCCAAGCCGAGATGAGCAATAAGCAAGTCAAGAATATCTTGGAGAAGACAGTTCAGCCATCTAGGAAGGATTGGTCGATTAAGCTGAACGACGCTCTTTGAGCATACCGCACGGCATACAAAAGCGTGTTGGGGATGAGCCCGTATCGTCTCATGTATGGAAAAGCGTGCCACCTACCAGTTGAAGTGGAGCACAAAGCCTATTGGGAAATCAAGGCCTCCAATCTCGATTTGCAAAAAGCAGTGGAGCACCGTTCTCTACAGATGTCGGAGTTAGACGAGCGGCGGAACGAGGCGTATGACGACGCCCGAATTTACAAGGACAAGGTGAAGGCAATCCACGACCGAAGGATTCTCCACAAAGATTTGAAACCTGGTATGAAGGTTCTACAGTTTAACTCCCGGTTGAAGCTGTTTCCCGGAAAATTGAAGTCTAGATGGAGCGGCTCATTCATAGTGAAGGATGTTAAGCCGTACGGAGCAATAGAGCTTACTAAAGAAGGAAACGATGAATCATTCAAGGTGAATGGGCATCGCGTTAAGCCGTACATAGAGGGATGGCCTACTAACTTTACGGTGGAGTCCACACCGATTGAAGATCCACCCTCTAATTGATCATATATTTTCGTCGAGCTAATGACGTTAAACAAGCGGTTTTTTATTTCTGTTGAGTTTATTTTTGTTGTTTTATTTATTTTCGTTTCATTGGTTCGTACTTAGTTAAGGGAAGAACTCAGTTTAAGTTAATTTATGTTGCAGGAAAAATTGGGAAGAATGGACGAGACCAGTGAAAAAATGGAAAAAAGGAAGATAATTACAAGAGATGGGCCAGCACTCGCTAGACCCCAGCGAGCGCTAGCCCAGCGTTCTGTCTGTCCTAGCATAAGGGGCCAGCGCTCGCTACCCCCCCAGCGAGCGCTAGCCCCAGTTCCTGTCCCACTCCAGAACGTAGGGGTAGCGCAGCGCTCACTACCCCCAGACCCTGTACCTTTCCAAAACGCGCGAGGGTAGCGCTCGCTACCCCCCCAGCGAGCGTTACCCCCACTCTCTGTCTGTCCGTCATTCGCGCCTAGGTAGCGGTCGCTACCCCCCTAGCAACTGATACCCCTTCCCTCTGCCTTTTAATGCCCGATTTCTTCCATTTCCCTTCACAATTTTCTCCACCACACCTTCTTCTTCTTCCTCCTGCCTAAATCGCGATTCCACCTTCAAAAACTCCCCGAAACTCCATTCTTCCACCCAATTCCTCCAAATCCTTCTAAATTTTTGCACCATTCACCACCTTCAACCCTCCTCTCATCTATTTCACCACCCAAACAACTCCAATCCACAAAATCCCCAATTTCTTCTTCCTAAATTCCTCAATCCCTAATTTTCTTATTCCCCCAATTTCTCAAACCCTAATTTTCCAACTCTCTATAAATCACCCTCATTCTTCCAAATTCGACTACACCTCCGTCATTCTCCGACACCCAACGACACTAGTCACCACCACTACCTTCCCGGCGACTTTCCGGCGACCTCCTTTTTCATTCTCTACTCTTAATGGCGCACTCCAAGAATCGTGCCGGTGAGCAAGCGTCAAGCACGTCTCAACCGGAGGAGCCTACCACCGAAGACCTCCAACAAGCATATAATTGCCCCTTCCCCCTCCACTCACACTTAGAGGGGCAATTTTACGAACGGTGGACTCGGCATGAGGTAACTCCGCCTCATACTCTTGATTGGAATTTGTTATCTAGTTTAGAATGTGTTAGGGAACTTGAGCAATATCTTGATATTTTAGGACTTCAAAAATATGCCCATATGTCCTTTAAATGTTCTAAAGTACTTACACATGAATTCTTGTCGACGTTGACTGTGCCTGCGGATCTTACTTACTGCATGTTTAGATTGCGGGGAGTACCCCGTCGTGTTTCTATTACTCTTTTGTGCAGGATTATGGGATTCCACGGCAAGAATGTGGGGGATCAAGCCCCACCTTCCCACTTCAATCCAAATGTCGCGTGGAATTCCCTCACGGGTTTTCACAACTGGCAAGCCGGTGGGTTGCCGGCTGGGTTCATTCAGAGCAATGTCCTGATGATTCTTCATAAGTTTCTATCTTATGGAATCACCAGCAAGGAGCAAGCCAACAAGGTGAATCAGTCCGAAGTCTACCTGCTCCAAAGCGCTGTTCGAGGCTCCCGGGTGTGCGCCGGATACTATATTCTTAACACGTTTAAGAATATGCTGGCCACAGTCTGGTATCATGCCACACTGCCCCTGGTGATCTGTGCCATTGCTCGGCACTTTGAGGTTTTTGACCCGGAGAATCTTGATCCAGCCGACACTATCTATGTGTCGAGGATTAATCACTCTGAGCTCCGACAAGCTCGTATCTGCACCAACGATTACACGTGGGTGCCATCCACCTCCCAGCGTTGTGTGGTTAACCACACTAATGAGTTGGCCGCCATTGCCGCCAACTTACCTGATGTTGGAGGTGACGAGGGAGCAGCTGACCGAGCAGCCGAGGAGGAAGCCTATGAAGACGCTCCTATGCCGGATGCCTTTGCTCCCGGCCCTTCCTCATACTCGACGGGTGCCGGCCAATATCACTACTGTGCCGGCTCTACTCCTACCGGTGGCATGGATCACCTCACGTCACAGTTTCAGTCTCTTAGCACTGAACTCGGCACCTTCCGGTCCGACTTCACCTCTTTCAGGCAGGACTTCACCAGCTTCTCCCAGGACTTTGGGGCGCATGCTCACGAGGCCCAGTCTTTCTATAGGGAGTTTGGAGACTTTAGTTCCTCCATGCTTCGGAGCCAAGAGCGGATTGAGGAGAGAGTGACCGCTACCCATGACATGATGTC
Organism: Leonotis leonurus; assembly: GCA_026898415.1. NCBI lineage: Eukaryota > Viridiplantae > Streptophyta > Magnoliopsida > Lamiales > Lamiaceae > Leonotis > Leonotis leonurus. The sequence goes on from JAPKLX010000214.1 coordinate 235,664, forward strand.
TGAGCAAGCTCGTCAGTGGAGATTGTCTCAGGAGCAGTCGGCTCTCCAGTATCAACAGATACTCAAGAACAACCGACAGATGGCCGAGCTCAATGCCCAGTGGTCAAACTGGGCTTTGTACGATCACCCACCTCCGCCTGCCGGATCAGCAGTGACTTCTCACTGCTGTTTAGTATGCTTTCTGTCTTTCATTTTGCGTGTGTCCGGGTTGTGTCTTTTTTGTTATTTCCTTTTTGTTGTTGTTTTTGTTTCTTTTGGTGTTTCTTTTGCAGGTCTAATCATTTACTACTACTTGAGCTTTCACCACCACCGCATCAGCCCGTATCGGGTAGTTCCTTTCCTCTCTTTTGTTTTTATTGTAGTAATGAGAACATTGCTTATTTCTTTCATGAGGGGGTAGGTAGGATTTTCTCTATAGCATGCGGCATATTTTTAGAAGTATGTAGTTGTGTACTCTGTTTGTCCACTTGCATGTTGGAGCTTAATTGGATTAGTGATCGATTTTGATGAGATATATGTTGATTGTGCTAGATAACATGAATTGACATCGTGAGTTGATGATTGCGTAATGAGCACTACATTTTGATTATAATTGTCGTGGGGCACTCGATTTTGTGATGGATTGATGTGATAGCTTGTAACATATGCATTTGGTAAAAGATTGCTTGATAGCTAGACTTAGTTGTTAATAATTCTTATTTTGTTATTTGTAAGATTGAATTGGGAGGCTTCTGCTCCTCTGGAAACCATGAGCATGGGAAACCACATGAGAGCACTTTAGATAACCTCTAAATGTTCATATCTCGTGACTTTTAGCCATATAACCCACTCTTTCCGAAAATTTGGCTCGAATGGCCTTTAAAATTGTTATTGAATCACTTGAATTGCCTCAATAGGTGATAAGAACTCTACCCCTCTTCCTCTATGAAATCGAAGAAAATTTTGAATTCGAGGAATAGGTATGGGAAACCACGCTAGGATACTTGGTTTAACCGAAGATCACACCTAGTGACCAATGTTCTTTATATCACTAAAAATTCTATGCGATTTGGTTCTTTAATAATTGAGTTTGAAAAGATTAACTATTATAAGTCTAGCTTTTGAGTAATTAAAAACCGGATTTGCATATGTTACTAGTTTAATCGGATTGAAATTGTATCTTCGAGGGAAACACGTAATGGTGTTTGATGAGTAGTCTTATTATTCCTTCCGTAAACTCATATTGAATTTGATTGTTGTCGCACAATTAACTTGCTTCTTGTTTTAAAATCTCCGTATTCTATTTGAGCTTAGACTTGCTTGAGGACAAGCAAGGTATTGTGTGTGGGAGGCTGTTTTATCTATTTTCGGTCTCGTTTCTCTCGTAATTTAGTCTATCGTATCGCTTGTTGTCGTTCGATTTGATGCTTTTGTATTCTATATGTTACATTTTAGGTAAAGATCGACACACGAAGTTGACAATGTTCGAGAAGAGAAACAAGGGCAAAAAGAGGTGAAAAGATGAAGAAAAAGGTGGAGAAGGCAGAACGCAAGCCTAGCGACCGCTAGCCCCTAGCGGCCGCTGGCTTGTGCCACGAAGGAGAGTCAGAACATGGGGCTAGCGGTCGCTAGCCCCTAGCAACCGCTGGCCCCTGGAAAGTTTGGAAGACAGAACAGTGGGGTAGCGCTCACTACCCCCTAGCGGGCACTACCCCATTGCATTCAAACCTCAGCCAGCGAGGGGGCCAAGCGAGCGCTACCCCCCCAGCGCTCGCTAGCCCCCTGCTTCAGTCAGATCCCCAGCGAGCCAAGGTAGCGCTCGCTGGGGGCAGCGAGCGCTACCCTGGCGCGATTCTGCTAACCTATTTAAATGCCCACGCGTGATTCTTCAGATCTTCTACTTCACGTTTTTGCACTTTTATTCTAGGGTTTAGACCACGAGAGAAAATACTGTAGTCTAGATTTTTATTTCTGGTTCGTTCTTCAATTCAATTGTGGATTCATTCGTGATTCAAACCCGGAGTACTTTAATGTAGTATATTTCCTTTTCATCCTTGTGGATTCATTCATGATTCAAACCCGGAGTACTTTAATGCAGTATATTTCCTTTTCATCCGTGAGTTCTTTTACTGCTTCTTTTATTACTTTATGATTTATCTTCTTTTTGCTTTGGTATTGATTAATTTCCAATTCAGCAATATAAATCTTTCAATCATGTTAATTAATCAATGCAAAACATGTTTCAATTCAATTTCCTTAATTCATTGCTATTAGATTTAGGATTTAATTACTTCATTAGTTTTCGCCTAGATAATTAATTAGATTAAAATCCAAAACCCTCTCTTTTTAATTGCTTTCCGTTCTGCAACATAGATAAAGCCTTGTTTAGCCTTCCTTGAGAATACGACTTAGGATCAACTTACTTCTTTATAACGAATTCGTACTCTTGCGAACAATTTAATATAATAAATTGGAAGTATATTGGCTGGAAACATTCCTCGTGCCCGATACTGAGTCCCTTTATCGGACAGTGGGTCTGGTCTAAACAACGCCACGTACTACAGTTTAAAATAAGTTGGAACAATTACACTTTGACCATAAACCAGACCACCGAAAAACGAATTTAAAGCGGATATAAATGCAGTATTAAATAGATAACCAATTAATTCACATATATATTGTAGAATTTATATCTAGCAGTTCTAATATCAAATTAATATCACAAACATATCGAATAGAATCAAATCCTATTTATTTAAAAAATTAGAATCATGTGGCCGACTCTAATACCAACTAAATGAATGATCGCTAATTTCTAAGCGCGCAAGTGTACGTGTACTTGATTATAGGCATAAGGTCGTATCCACAGAGACCGAATTAATTGGTGGTTACTAAATCCTATTGTTATCTTCTATTTAGACTTCGTAAAGGCTGTTTGAAATTATTAAACTAACAAAGAACAAAATAAATATCAAATTAAAAATGAAGAGTTATAAATGATAAATAATGAATGAATAAATCAAGATAGGGGTTTCAATTTCAGCAACAATTATCAAACGTCACTCCGATTAATCAATTACGAACATGTTTTATATCTTCTAAAACGACCACAAATATAACCTAGATAACCTCTTTGGCGTATTTAGACTGTAGATTACACTACAATCGCATAATAAATTTTAATTACCAATAATAATGACTTTATATATATGTATTATCTATTTTTTTCAATATACATAGAAGTTTAAATAGTTACGTATTTTTATTTTTGTATGGTATTATTTTTATAATTAAAAAAAACTAATAGCATTTAATGAACATCTATACATTTACATATTTATATATTTATATGAGATTAATTTTATGTAGATCATTATTTAATTTACATGAAACTCAATAAATTATTTATCTTTTTTCTTAACTTGCTTATACTTGATGCATAATAAATTACTATTATATTTAGGTTTAACAGTCCACTTTATTGAAAATGTGAAAAAGATTACTACCTTCGTCCCAATTTAAATGTCTCATTTTATTATTATAATACACCCTTATGAATATAAAATGGGACATTTAAAATGAGACGAAGGGAGTACAGTTTAGTTTGGATTTGTATGCACTGTATGCTTAAGAAGGATTTTATTAGTTTAGTAGTTTATGATTATATAATTTAAATTAAAATTAGATTAAATTATTTTAATTACTTTTAATTCTTACCGTATATTACACGGCTCTACAAGCTAGTGTATTACTATATTAAAACAAAATAGGTAGCTGATAATTTTGTACAGTTTGTTGAAGTAACTTTCATTGTAAAAGTTACATCCTTCCATATATAATTTTAATTTTATTAATAATTAATTAAATTCACACTTTAATTTCTATAACAAATTAAATCCTCACCATATCAATACTGCAATATGAAATCAACATACGCATAATAACAAACAGCTATATGTTCATATTCTCTAAATACTTACATTCCACGCAATTTATCAATCAATACGTCTCAGAAAAATAAATTTGAAATCTAAAAATAATCTAGAAATTGAAAGACCACTAATTATTAATGTCTTATAAAGTTCTTTAAGCACTCTATCCGAATATTTTAAATTCCAAAACCCTAACCAAACATCTCCCATGTGCATCACATTGTACTAATTATAAACAATAAAATAAATTGAATGTTATCTGATTATATGAAATCGAACAATAACATATCGATAAAACATTACATGATTGGATCATAAATGATGAAGTAATTGAAATTAGAGCAAATTCTGAATGATTCTTTTTCCACACAAAAATAAAATCATTTAACGAATTTGAAAAAGCAAAAAAAAAGAGAATGAAAGGGATGATGATGAATTTTAAAGAAGCAAGATATGCTATTATTATGTTGTTTATGTCGTATTGTTGGTTATTTTAATTTAATCGTTTTATTAGAAAGTAGTTCCGCGAGCCAGCCAATCAATAGAGTAAAGAATAAGAAAAAGAACTTGGCGCAGTGCTTTCATTCAAGTAGGGGTTAGGACCAGGCCAGACTTGTGCGGTTAAGGTTGTTGTACACAACCAATCTAATGTCGCCAAGGAAACTCCAGTTGTTCAAGAAAGGAAAGTCCTTCCGCAGCACCTACCGCTATGAGGAAGACACTGGAACCCCTGCAAAGGGGCACATCCGGGTATTAGTTCTTTGAAGACGAAAGTTCAACGCGACATATGAGGTATTAACCGCAATCACTGACCGGAAGACAAGACTGAAGACACAAAAAGCAGCCCCCATGTTTTTCAGAGAGATAGATAGGGAAGGTAGTACCACCAAGTAGGGGTGAGCATTCGGATTTCGGTTCGGATTTTGGCCCGATCCGAACCAATCCGAAAATCCGAATTTAAGCCAAAATCCGATCCGATCCGAATCCGAAAATCCGAAAATCCGAATCCGAAAATTTTATACTTTTGTCCGATCCGATCCGAAAAATCCGAAATCTCAAAAAAAAATTCAAAAACTGAAAATCCGAACATAAAATCCGAAAATCTAGAACAATTTTTTTAACACCTAAAAATCCGAATATTAACAAAAATGAAGCAACTTAATCGATCAAACAAGCACAATTCCACAAAGTTATATAGCAACATAATTATCAAATTCTAAGTTCCAACTACCAAATTATTCATTACAATCAATATATTTAATAATAAGAATATATATTTGGTAGGGTTAGAAAATTGGTAGGGTTAGAAAATTTTAAGTAATTGTTATATTATTATAATTAATAATAAGAATATATATATATATGAATATATTTCGGATTTCGGATTAGTTCGGATTTAAATTTATCCGATCCGATCCGATCCGAAAATCCGAAATTCTCGGAAAAATCGATCCGATCCGATCCGTAGATCCGAAAAATCCGAACCAAATTAGAAATTTCGGTTTGGTTCGGTTCGGATATTCGGATTTCGGGTATTTTGCTCACCCCTACCACCAAGGGAAAGGAGATGTCCCTATGATGTAGAGGGTGCATAATGTCTCAAGCTACAGAGAATTAATTAGAAAAGTTTATTATAATTTAAGTAATTAAATATTAGATAATTGATTACAAAAGTTCATTATATTTAAAGTAATTATATATTAATTCAAAAAATTAATACTCTATCCGTCTCACTATTTATTACTTTATTTGTCAAAATTAGGGTTGCCAAAATTTACTGAAAAAACGGTATACCGTACTTACCGTAAAATACCGAATATAAGGTATACCGGAAATTTTGGTAAGGTAAAGGTATAAGTTTTCCGAATAATGAGATATACCGTCATATACCGTACCGCAATATATATTGGAAAAATTAGTATATACCGTTGTTTTTTGATTATATATATATAATTATATGTATATATATATATAATTATAGTTAATAAATATTAGTAAAAATTACAAAATATGTGAGTTTTTTGATAATTAAAAAGATTGAACAAGACATATTATTTGTTACATAACCAATTAGTTATAATATAATTCTACTAATTTTTTTTCTAAAACTAGCATATCAATCTAAATAATTATATAACTAATTATAATAAAATAAATATAATTATAATCAAATGTACGTTTTAAAAATATAAGTATTTTATATAATCATATGACTACGTTTATTTGATTTTAAATATAATATAAGTTGTAATATATAATTAATAAAAATATACTTAATTTCTTATAAAATATCATTATGAGTTTATGATTCATATATTTAAATCTAGTAGTTATATAATAATATAATTAGTTAATATTTTAGTAATTAATTATCTGATATTAGTAGTTAATCTCAAAAATTATATTCTTATAAAAATAACACTTAGTATTTTTTTATATGTTGGATGTTATTTAAGGTGTCGTTCATTATGTTTTAGTATATCGTGAAAGAAATGTATATCGTGAAATAAAGGTATACCGAAATAAGGTAAGGTATACTGAAAATAAGGTAAGGTATAGGTACGTAAAAATGTCATACCGAAAGTAAGGTATACCGAACTAAGGTATACTGAAAAGTATGGTAAGGTAACGGTATGAAATTTTCCATACCGAAGGTAAATGTAAGGTATAAGGTATGACGATTTTATTAAGATATACCGTACCGTGACACCCCTAGTCAAAACAAGGAGAAATAGTGGGATAGATTGAGTAAATACATATCGTTCGTCCTCAAATAATATAATGATTATAAAATGTCTTTAATTTCAAATAATATAATGATTATAAAATGTCTTTAATAATTAGGTATGGTTCTAATTTTAATATATTTAAACTTAATTTTTATATGAATTTATATTAAAAATATATAATTAATATTTGTAAATGATTAACTGAATTTTTATTTTTATTTTTATCAAAACATTTAATTTCAATAATTTAAATTAACTAGAAAATATTACTAATTTGAAGTAGTTTAATGTTTAAATGAATATTTAAATTAAAATTTGAAAACATTAATGATATCAACAAAAAATTATTTTCAATTTTTTTACATGAAAATTAAGTCTAACAAATCCATATTTTATCTTTTTTAAGAAATAAGGTTAATTAGATAAATATATGATTGATGTAGTGACATATGCAAACTTGTTGGTTTTTAATAATAAAAATTTATATTTAAAATTAAAGTTACAAATTAAAAAAATATATCTAAAGAACTTTTAGAAAATTATTATATTAATCAACATTCATTTTATATTTATTTATAAATTAAAATATAAATAGCCGTGCATCATACAGGGCGAAAGTGCTAGTTTAATCTAATATATGAATAGATAATGATAAATATAATCCCCAAAGTGAGTAGGTTTATATTTTTTATCTTTAAATTAGATATACTTTTGTGTTCTTATCCTTCTAAAATCGATATTTTTAACCTTTATATTATACTCCCTCCGTCCCGCTAAAAGCGGCCATAAAGGGATGGATACGGAGATTAAGAAACTAAAGTGTTGCATGTGAATAAAGTAGGAGATAAGTAGTTTAAAGGTAAAAACTTTTTCTTTTTAGGAAAGTGGCCACTTTTAGCAGGACGGCCCAAAAAGGAAACATGACCGCTTTTAGCGGGACGGAGGGAGTACTTATTTAATTTAATATATATTTTATTCAATAACTACTTGTCTTTTCCAGGAGCAAAATGTGAATTGAGAAACTTTTAGAGGTAACCAAAACCACATTATTCCATTTTCTATTGTGGAGTCACAAGCAACTTCCATGCTTTCTTCCAAGACAAAACCTAATTCCCAAGCAACTGTTCAGTCTTCCTAAATTGCAGAAGGGGCCATCATTTTTTCCTTTTTCTTTTTTTATATTTTTATTTTCTAAGTGCTCACTTCTACAATTGCAGAAGGGGCCATCATTTTTTCGATCTTTCTCTCTGCAATTCTCTCCTCCCCGCCTAGAATTCACCTCCGGAAGAAATTGTGCAAAGCGTTAGAAAGAAATGGGCACAATAAAGAGCAGTTTCCCTTTCATTTTGGGGACAGCATGCGGAATTTATGTAGCGCAGAATTACAACGTTCCTAATGTTCGGAAGCTGTTCAACACCGGCCTTGTGATCGCCAAGCACATAGAGGAGAATTATCGCAAGCCCAAGAAACGCGACGATGAAGATTAGTTTCAGCTGATGCTTTGCTTGTGATGCCCACCAACTGTTTGTAGAAATATGCCAATTTGATTCTGCTGACGTTTGGATGGGTGATTTCGCCATTTGATGAATAGGGCTTGAAAGATTTTTTGATGCTAAGACATTGGTGGTATGACGCAATCAATTGAAATTACTAGTGGTAATGCTTAGTTTTTTATTTTTCGTGAGTGGCTTTAGAGAAAGTTAATGGAAATCGAGTTTCTCAGTGAATGAATTGCTTCATTGTGTGCGATGGAATGAAAACTTGGATACTTAGTAGGTTATTCCATTTACTTGGGTTAATTTTTTGTTCACAATGTGTATGTGGTGTTGCCTTATGCATTTAAGTTTACTGCAGCATTGTTTCTTGAAGAATGAATAATCAGAAATATTTCTGTTTGAGATGCAAACTGCTTAAATTGTACTTAGACCTGTGTTTGGTATATACTCTAGAATTGCTTATTAGTCATCATGGTTCATTGTTTTTGGTGATTCATATTTGTTGCTGAAGGTTGGATTCCAATCAGTCGCAATTTGTCAATATTAATTTATAAGTTAGTTGTATCTTGATTTGTAGTGATTCCCCATTGATAAACACATGTTTATAATGATGCTTCTGCGTGCCATTGGTTGTGTGTATGTTAAAGAGTGAAATTATTTGGTTCTGTTCAGTCCTTAATATTATACATCAACTATCTGAGATGTTATCTGATCCAAGTTTTCTGTTTTGGTTAGGATTATGAAAGCTACTTAGGTGACATGAATATTCCGGGTTCTTTACTGTATATGTCATAATCTTCTTGTTAAACAATAGATCATGTCCTTGAAATTGGTCACCATACATTTTATTATTAAGAAACACCAAACTATAGCTGCTTCACGTCAAGGTGAGTCGGTGACCCTAATGAGCTATGCAAACAATCAATCTACAATCCTCTGAGATTCTTCTTAAAGTGATGTTACATATGCTTGCTTGGGTGTGTAATTATTGATTCAATGTACAGAAATGTTACTTGAGGGCAATAGTAAAATGTTTTATGCAGTATATATCTTTTCTTTTGCATCGTGCCTGCAAAATATTTATTCACTAATAGCTAGTAAATGTTTTTTTCTGGATGGAAATCCCTTATTCATGCAGTTTCAAATCAAAAAGCTTCATAGCATTGCTGTCGTTTTTCAGAATTTTCACTTTGTGGAAATATTAGTTCTTAATATTGGGTTGTGTTCTTTTTTAAGATATATAGTTTATCCTTTTCTTCTTTTTAAATTATAATTTCACCATTTCTTTTTCTTCCAACCACTCTAAGGTGGGATACTATTATCAATTCAAATTGTATTGATAATATTTTTCCTCATTATAATGGAGTAGAGAAGAAGAAGAAAAAATGTTGAAATTGTAATTTATAAATAATGGACTGATAATGAAGAAGAGATTTAAAGGGAATAATACTTTAGAATTTATTTTGGAAAGTTCAATTTATGTTTCAAAGTGATCATAACCTTAATGAAAAATGAATATGTTTCCATAGTACTATTAATCCATGCTACATATACTTTATCCTTTGATCTAATATGTTTTATATTCAAAAAGCATGTTATTGGAGTAATTGATGCTCTATGCCTTTTGGTACAATCGCTCGTCATCATTAATTCTACTAATTGATATGCTCCTGAACTTCCTGTTAATTCCTTTTAAACATTTATGTTTTTTAAATCCATTTACTTTCTTGTCTTAGATTTTGTTGGTCTAGTCTTTGCATCTTTTACACGTGAACCTTTTCTACTTGTCATGGAGACATTATTAAGATTTTAGCCTGCAGATATGAAAGAATTAAGGAGTCCTCACCGCGGTGCCGCCCCAGAACTCCGATAACAGGCTCGGTATCATGAACCAAGCTCGGTGTGGCTAGGTGTTTTTGTGTGCGTTCAACGTGGTCATAGCAGTGGCCCCTCGTCACTAAAATTGGTTTCTTTCTTTCTTTTTTTTCTAAATCTAAATTCATATAACTAAAATAACCAAATTTAAAAAGCTTGCCACTAAAAGATGCTCCTTCAACCATGTCTTTACTATAGAGTCAGACATTGTGGGATTTTTAGGGTGACTGCTGATATGACACTTCATGAGCCAATTTTAATAGTCACCTATGGGACATGCGTGTGCAATGGTATCTGATAATTTTACCCACTGTCCTAACTTAAGTCACTTTCTACGAACAAATGGTTATTTGATATTTTTACGTGTCTAGGACTTTTCGTTTTTCATTTTCAAACATCGCATTGTTTTAAATGTTGGTAAGTTAAAGTGAATAGTGGTTCTTCTTTGCATTGGGCCATGCATGTGATATACCTGCAACCAAAATAGTCAAGAAATGTGAAGGTCTTCCTTCCTCTCTTGATAGTTACTATTGCTCACCACATTTCCAAATCCCAAAATAGAGACGACCCAGAATACTGGAATGACTTTGCTGAAAATTGAAATTCAGTTTTCACAAACTCACACGGTCATACAATGAAATATCCAAGGTACTTTTTCCGAGCTACAACTACTTCGCTCTGTAAGGGATCAGGATTCACATGCCAGAACAATAAAGCGATAAATCCTAATACATGAATACTCTAGCATTAATAATCTGAAACATTATATGAGGATCAATTAATGGAATACTAACCAAGACTCACTATTGACTTAATCGGTAGAGGATTGGATCGGATTTGGATGCTTGATGGATATTCCAGAGGATAACGTTAGATCCGATAGGGGAGAAATGACGTTGAGTTATGTATCTCATATGGGGACCATCCATTCCTTTTATATTAAATATTTTATCGTAATTATAAGTCAGCTTATCAATGATTATTATAATTACATGTAGGGTCATACATTTTATATAATAGCAATTAACACATTTATTAATTATATATGTGACCACTTTATGATTAATTAAAAATTAATCTAACAATCTCCCATTTGGGCACAATATATAAACTTGATAATGTATTATAACTGAATACGCGTATGAACAAAAGTGCTATTATAAGTTGTGTATCTTTAACATTGTTGTCCATCAACTGCATTCACACAAGGACTAAAGCAGTGTTCGTCAGATATAGCTCGACTAGGCCAACAGTAATCACATGCACAAACACAATCAAACGACATAGATCAGATGGTACACGAAAATCAGATATGGTATCTATTTTCGAATGGTCATCTTTAGATCTTTAAACTTTAGTCGAAGGTAACTGAATGTAGAATAAATAACTGAAAATTTAATCTTGATCAATAAAATAACTTCATTAAAGGAAGTGGATTTGTTACATAGAAATGTCTAAAGTATCGATAAGCAACTAAATTACAACTCCCACTGAATCTATACTACGTCATCCAATGATGACACACCCATGTTAGCAACATGCTCATGAAAGACCTTGAGCATCAAGCCCTTAGTAAACAGATCCGCTATCATGGAGTTAGTTCATATGTGTTCTATCGATATAAGTTTATTCTGCACCTTCTCTTTCACAACGAGGAACTTGATGTCAATGTGCTTTGAATTCTAAGAGCTCCTATTGTTGTTGGAATACAAGACTGTCGATTTATTGTCACAATAAAGCTTGAGTGGTCTTTCGATTGTATCCACAATTCGCAGCCCGGTGACAAAGTTTCACAGCCAGATTCTGTGATTTGTAGCTTGATAACATGTTATGAACTCTGCTTCCCTGGTGTAAGAAGCTACAAGTGTCTGTTTAATACTCTTCCATGATATAGCTCCTCCAGCCAGCAGAAAGAAATATCCAGTGGTGGTTTTCCTATTGTCTTGGCATCCAGCAAAGTCAGAATATGAGTATCCGATGACCTCCAAGTGATTTGACTTTCTGTAGACTAGCATGTAGTCTTTTGTTCTCTGTAGATATCTCATAACCATCTTGGTTGCTATCCAGTGAGTGAGTCATTCCAGGGTCACTTAAATATCTACCTAACATCCCTACTATCTACGCAATATCCGGACGTGTACATACATGAGCATACATTAAACTTCCTATTGTTGAAGCATATGGAACGTTTTGCATCTCCTAAATTTCAAGGTTAGTTTTAGGGCATTGTTTAAGGCTAAACTTTTCTTCTCTAGCAACAGGGGTATCTCCTAGTTTACAACCTTGCATATGAAACCTCTTAAGTACTTTATCGATATAATTTTTTTGTGATAACCCGAAAACACTCTTAGATCTGTCACAGTGTATCTGGATTCCTAATGCAAAGAGGCTTCCCCAAGATCTTTCATCTCAAAGTGCTTTGAGAGAAATCTCTTGGTGTCCTGTAGGAAGTTCATATCATTCAAGGCAAGCAAGATGTCATCCACATAAAGGACCAGGAAAACAAATTTACTCCCACTGAACTTGTGATACACACAATCCTCAACTACATTCATCTCAAATGAGATAAGAATATTGTATCGGCTCCGAATGAGACAATAACTTCATGGAATTTGTGGTACCATAGACAAGAAGCTTGCTTGAGCCCATATATGGATTTCTTTAGTTTGCAGACCATTTCATTTGAGTCTCTTAATACGAAGTTCTCTGGTTGCTGCATATAGATTGTCTCTTCAGTGTCTCCATTGAGAAACGCAGTCTTAACATCCATCTGATCTAGCTCAAGGTCGAAATGAACAACAAATGTCATGATTATTCTGAAAGAGTCTTTCGATGATACTTGAGAGAAAGTCTCTGAATAATCAATGCATTTTTTCTAAGTATAGCCTTTAGCTATAAGACGAGCCTTCTACTTATCCACACTACCATTTGCATCCCTTTTGGTTTTAAAAATCCATTTACAACCAATGGGTTTTGCACCTTTCGGCAATGGGACAAGTTCTCAAACCTGATTGTCTTGCATAGACTTATACTCCTCATTCATGGCTTCAATCCACTGTTGGGAGTGCCCATCTTGCATGGTCTGATAAAAATTGATTGGATCATTTTCCATCAGTCCATTATCTTCTTAAGCTTCCATGAGGTAGATTTCATAATCCTCAGGAATAACACTCCGCCTTTTTCTAGTGGATCTTCTTAATTCACTAGTTATTGAGGTCTCTCTTGAGGTGGTTGAGTTTGATCAATTTAAATGAGGATATCCTCAATGATATCAGGTTTTGGTTCTTCCGAATCTGCTTCTCGAGTAATGACATGAATAAGAACCTAAGCACTACTAGAAGCAGCAGTAAGATTCAGGTTTGAATCCTCCTCAAAAGTGATATCTCTAATTCTATTTTTTCCCCTAAACTCAACTTCCTCAAACAAAGTTGCAGTTCCTGTCTCAAATATGTTTCTAGTTGTCGGATCGTAAAATTTAAAACCCCTAGAATGCTCAGAGTAACCAATAAAGTAGTTGTTAATTGTTTCGAGGTTCAATTTCTTTTCATGAGGCCTGTAAGGCTTCACTTCAGCTGGAAAGCCCCAAATATGGAGGTGCTTTAGAATGGGCTTCCGGCCAGTCCAAAGCTCATAAGGCGTTTTAGCAGTCGCCTTGGTTGGTACTCTGTTTAGAATGTAAGATGTTGTCCTAAGTGCTTCTCCCCAAAGAGACTCAGGTAAGATAGAGTGAGCAATCATACTCCTCACCATGTCCTTAAGAGTCATGTTACCTCTCTCAGATACACCATTCATGCTGGGTGAACCAGGCATCGTGTACTGAGGGACAATTCAACATTCCTCTAGGTATTTAGCGAAAGGTCCTGGACGTTGTTCACCTGATCCATCATATATGCCGTAGTATTCACCACCACGATCAGATCTGACGGCCTTAATTATTTTGTTGAGTTGATTCTAAACTTCAGCTTTATAAGCCTTGAACACGTCTATCTTCACATGAATAAGATATAGGTAGCCAAAGCGGGAAAAGTCATCTATGAAGGAAATTAAATAGTGCTGACCATTCCAAGATGCCAAAGGGAAAGGTCCACAAATGTCAATATGTATCAATTCCAGGACTTCTGTGGCTCTATAGGCTCATAATTTCTTAATCTTGGTCTGTTTTCCCTTGATGCAATAAACACAGACATTAAAATTTGTGAAGTCAAGGGAATCTCGAATTCCATCAGATACAAGTCGTTCAACTCTATTTCTAGAGATGTGACATAGGCGTTTGTGCCATAATGAAGCTGAATTTTCTTTGTTTAACTTTCTTTTAGTACCTCTTAATTTAAGATGCAGGTTTTCATTATATGAAGTAATAGTTTCCAACAAATATATATATTTTCATAAGAGTTCAAATAACCAGTACCAATAACAATTGAATTAAAAGACAATGTAAACTGTTTGTTTCCAAATGAACAGGAATAACCAAATCTGTCCAACAAGAAAACATAAATCAAATTCCGTCTAAACGACGGTACAACGTAGGTGTCTTTCAAATCCAAATAACTATAAGTTCCTAATAACTATCTAAAGTGGCCTATAGCTTCAACTTCCACCGATTTTCCATCACCAACATAGATGTGTCTTTCACCATCACTAGGCCTTCGATAGCTCAAGCAACCCTGCATAGAAATACTTATGTGAGTAGTAGCACCAGAATCTATCCACCAAGTATTTCTAGGTAATGAAGTTAAATTAACCTCAGAACAGACCAAAGAGTGAACCGTACATTTCTTAGCACGCCAGGCGTGATACTTCGTACAGTCCTTCTTCACATGATTCGGCTTCTTACAGAAGAAACAACTTTGATCCTTATGTTGTTTCTTTTGAACTAGGGTTTTAGCAGCTTCTTTTTCACAAGGCATCTTCTTGCCCTTTCCCTTTGAGGTTGTTGCCACGTGGGCACTATCAGTTCTCTCTCGCTTCAGTCTCTCTTCCTCTTGAACACACTGAGAAATGAGATTATTTAGAGTCCATTTCTCCTTCTGGCAGTTATAGCTAATTTTGAATTGGCTAAACTGTGCAGGAAGTGAGATAAGAGTCATGAGTACGAAGAAATCCTCTGAAAACTCCATCTTTAAGGCTTTGAGTTTAGAAGCAATGTGGAACATCTCTATGATGTATTCCCTAATGTTTCCCTGACCCTCCTTATACTTCATCGACGTCAGAGTCGATAGAAGTGACATCATCTCAATCTTATCGTTCTTTGCAAAACGTTCGAGCTCGTCAAGGAAAACCTTAGCTGAAGTGATATTCTCAGTATCAGAACCTTTAAAGGCTTCTGGAATGTTGTTCATCATGATCATCAGACTTAGGCGGTTAGAACATTCCCACCTCTCATATTCTTTCTTAGCATCAGTTGTGCTATCCGTAGTGAGAGGTGCGGGTTGTTCTGTCCTGAAGACTAAGTCCAGATCTATACAGCACAACACTATGAGCAAGTGCCTTTTCCAATCCTTGAAATTTGTCCCATTTAGCATGGAGGTTGGTTGATGTTAGATGATATTGCAGCAATGGATTGCATGTTAACTAAACAGAACAAAAGACACAAAACAAAGTTGAATTAGAATTTGAACAGAAGAATTACGCACAATGAAGAATTTAGGTCCTAGCTAATGGTCAAGGTGTTTAATCCCATCCTGAGATACCAAGCGCAACATCAATGTCTATTATTTGGGCCTCAATATTGACTTCAAGAGGTACTCTCGACACAGAGATCAAATGTTGACAGTAAGGTCGTGTCAAACAACAAGCAATCTTTGGACTGTCTTATTGCTCACACAAGGTTAACTTGATAACTGTCACACACTTATCCCCACAGTATGTGTAGACAACACTGCCAGATGCGGATCGGCCTTTGGGTCGGTCGGCAAACATATGAATTGAAGATACAACAACCATATATAGGGTTAGGTACAGTAGTCGACGCAAAAGCGATCACTTTGGCGACATTTTATTTCAACTAAAGCACTTAAAAGTTGAACCTGGGACGTGAGTCCAGCAGCTTCGGCAACTGGGTCGGTGAGCCGGGCCGGGTCACCGAAGTCACAAGTTAAAGAACACCCCAGGATCGGTGATCGTCGTTTGGATCGCCGAGGGAATATCCCAGGTTCGGCGACCACTTCGGTGATCACCAAAGTATAGCACACTAGTTCGGCAACTAGGGCTCGGGTCACCGAGGAACTCCAGCAAGGTCGGAGACAAATTCGGCAACTGGGATGGGATCGCCGAAGTCAAGGCCAAAAAATCGACGATCGGGGCTAGGGTTGATGATCCTGCAATCACCGCCGGGGCGGCTGTTTCTCGCGCAGAAATGCGATTTCAGGCCAAAAAACATGCTATTGACCGAAAAAATAGGCATAATACACATAATAATCATGATAGAAACCCTTCCCAGCATGATTGGAATAATAACCCCATAGATTAAACATCCAAACAACATAATTAAGAATCTATAGCATGAACCCTAGTTTGCACAGCGGAAGAACAGAATTCATAATTTCTCACATACAGAACGGTAAAACCACAGAGGATCAATAATAATCAACATATAATGACAAAATCTCAGAGAATCATGCTTAGAGTGGCTTCTGATACTACTTGTAATGGATCGGGATTCACATCCCAGAACAATAAAGCTGTAAATCCTAATACATGAATAATCTAGCATGAATAATCTGAAGCATTATATGAGGATCAATTAATGGAATATTAACCAGGACTCGCCATTGACTTAATTGGTAGAGGATATGATCGGATTTGGATGCTTGATGGATCTTCCAGAGGATGATACGCCTCATTTCCTTAACGGTAGATCCGATGGGGGAGAAATAATTTTGAGTTACGTATCTCATATGGGGACCATCCATCCCTATTATATTAAATATTGTATTGTAATTATAAATCAGCCCCTCAATGATTATTATAATTACATGTAAGGTCATACACTTTATATAATAGCAATTAACACATTTATTAATTATAAATGTAACCACTTTATGATTAATTAAAAATTTAATCTAACAATCTCAATATTTGAAATCATTTTTTTCTCTTTCTTGGACTTTTCTCAACAGATTGTCAAAATCCACTATCCAAGACAATCAATATGTTGACTTCTGAGGGGTGCCTTCTTGATTCCCAGCAAAGAACCATCTTTTGAAAAGTTTTACCCAACTCTTGTATAATCTTGATAGTGTTCATAATCTTGTTCAACCATAACATTCGACGGTGTTTAGAAAATGGCAGTAAAGAGTAGATTTATAGTCAATGGTCATACCATCAAAATGTTTATAAAACTTTTCTCCATTGAGTCTCCTACAGTTGAACGCCAATTTGTGCAAAAAAATATCGTTAGGAGTTCTAGCCATCTATACTAGCAACAAATTAATTGCTTAAGAGAATGTATAATACACGAACTCTTCGGAGCATGATTATGATTCATTTTCCGCGTATTATTTCTCCATGTTTACATGTATTTTTATATGGATTAGAATTGAATGTTTTATTATTTAAAATATGGGATCTATGCGATCTTGTGGAAAGGTGAACCCTTTCAAAGGGATTCCATCAAGTTGTTGTCATAGGCGATCTTAGGTTTCTGATATTTTGAATTAACATTATTGTTATTCAATTACTATACATGTTTTGTCTGTTTTAATTAGATATATAATTGTTATAATTATTTTTTGCAGGTTATCTGATTTATATAACAATCGAAGAATACACATTTTAAATTAGTTTTTCATTTTTTAGTATCCTTGTTTAAGGACTGTTGTAAACATGAAGATTGATTGTTGTAAAGTATGAAAATATATATCTTTTTACATTTGTATTATTATGTAATTTAGTGGGAGAAAATTCGAATCTGTTACAAAGAACGAAGAAAAACGGTCAGGTTCAAATCACAACACGTGATTTTTTGTGCAGGTCCACTTGACAGGCTGAGTGGTGTGGTGCATGGGCACACGCCCAAGGCATGCGAGAGCGGCTCACGGCCAGTGGCATAGTGTGCTGCATGACAAAACATGCATGGCGCGAGGCATGACTCTCGGCCAGGGCACCAGGCATGCCTCAATCAAACGTTGCTCGCAATGGAATGATGCTTGAGAAATGACACAGGGTGCCTAGAGCGCACGACACAGGCTCTCGAATGGCACTCACGTAGGATGCCCCACCCAGCGCTTGACACTTGAACGACACAGTGTGGGCCTCTCACTAGATACACATGTGCGATGCGACACACGAGGCAGTGGCAAGGGTTGAAAAAGTGCGGCGCTAGGCTAGCTTCGGCCATACAAACCCCGAAAGCGCTCCAGCACAGCACATGGCCATCGGCCAGGAGTGGCACGACCTTAGCCAATTGCGACATAAGTAGCACAATATCGGCCAAGAGTAATAGGGTGCGTGGCGCAACGACAAACGATGCATGTCGAATGCCTAGGCCACGCCTCGATATTCGATGGTGTAGTAGCTCACAATGCAGCACAGACGGGGCACGACAGGGCGTGGCGGTGGCTGATGATACTGATTTTTCCAGCGATGATTTCCAACGACGGATCAGATTTGATTCCTTAATTTTAGTGATTAAATTTGTGCTTTCTCCTACTTCTTTCTACCTTAGCTCTTTTTTGTTTATTGTAGCTTTAATCAATGTTTTT
Source organism: Leonotis leonurus (assembly GCA_026898415.1). Lineage (NCBI taxonomy): Eukaryota > Viridiplantae > Streptophyta > Magnoliopsida > Lamiales > Lamiaceae > Leonotis > Leonotis leonurus. Next base: position 254,377 of record JAPKLX010000214.1, read on the forward strand.
ATTTTACAAGTGAACTCTTTATAAAGAGGGATGGTATGTGGATAGTGAAATAAAGTAGATATGACTAAAAGTTAATCACTCCATTTGAGTGGTGAAAAGGTGGGAGACATGAAGCAAAAAAGATTTGCAGTATGAGTTAAAGACTTTAGGTTCCTGTATTAGTTGTGTAGGTTTAGATTTTCATAGGATCTATAATATCTTCTTTTTTTAGATATTTTTTCTTTTAGTATTATTTTCTTTCTTGCAAATAAAATTCTACTGTAGAAGATAAATCTATCTTTCCAGTAACTAGTTGTTCGATCGACAATTTTTCAGAGTGTTTGTACGATAGGAAAATATATAAAATAAGATGAACACGAGATTACGTGGTTCGATCTTTGGTTTGATCTACGTCCACGGAGCAAAAGAGATTCTTTAATATTAGTGTTATTGAGTTCTTATACAAGAGATCAGAAAAAAGTCCCTTTAATCTAGTTTAGGAGTACTATTTATAGGGAATGAGTTACAGTTATAAGGGAGGTTATGTGTGCCGGGATCGTGGGGCACGTCGTGAGATGGTGGGCCGAGCTCCCGTGCTTTTGGGCCGAGCTTCAGGGCTTTTGGGCCGAGCTTCTGGGCTCTTGGGCCGAAGTGACTGGGGTAACTCCTGGGCTCTTCGTTGGGCCGTACTTATCCAGGCTGTCATTGCCGAGGTCCAGTTATGTTGGGCCTTAGTCTCGTTTGGGCCTGTTGGTTTGGTGGGGCTGCATCCTATCACATCCCCCCCAAAAGAAGATCGACGACGAAGTGAAGATCTTGACGAGGTCGATGTTATTACCGAAGTGAAAGTCTTGACGAAGTCGGGGTATGGTTTCTTGCTATCGACGAGGTCGAGCTCGAATTATGTGGAATCGTGCAAGACAGCTGTTGTGGGGTGTCACGTGGGACACGCGTCAACTTCTTAGTGGTGCATCCAAAGAGGCGGGATTTTGAAAAGGCGGAAATTTTGCTTTTAAAAGCTTGTTCCATAGGCCTTGAAAACACTTTCTGCTATTTCTTAAACCTTAGCTCCTACTTTTCTGCAAATTCTCTCTCGAGACTTCTGTGCCTTTCTGCGTTTACCGCCGTCGTTCTCCCTACCAGCAGCCTTAATCGAACTTTTTTGTGACAAGTAAGTACTCTCTATTCACCATGGCTTCTTCTTCATCTTTTTTCCCCCATAGATGTTGATATGGAGAATGTAGAGGTTTTTCCCTCGCCGCCTAGGGTTTTTCCGACGAGGGTTACGGCGAGGGTGTTTACCTGAGCTGCTGTTCCTCCTGTCCTTCAAATAGTTGAGTTTTTACCTTTGGTCGGGTCGGATGCAGCCCTTGAATATGCTTCTACTATGAGTGAGTCTCACATGTTACATCTGGCTCGAAAATTTTTGTTTCCAGAGTCGGTGGAGATGATTTTACCTCGGGCTGAGGATAGGGGTAGTTCCCCACCTGTAGGTTTTTTTACCGTTTACGAAGATTACCTTCACTTCGGTCTTCGTTTTCCTTTACACCCAATTTTTGTTGAATTCTTAGAAAAATTCAACCTGCCGCTAGGTCAGTTAGCGCCGCCTTCCACTAAGCAAGTTATTGGGTTTTGTATGGAGGTCGGTCACCGAGGTGGCTCGGTATCTATAGAGTCGTTGCTTAGGTTTTTTCGAGCTAAGCGCGGACCTACGGGGTGGGTTTATCTGTCCCCTGTGAATAGGTTTAAATTAGAAACTCCGTCCAAGGTGACGAACTGGCAGAAAAAAAATTTCTTCTGCCAGACTGAGGGGGTGCCTTTGAATGCTTGGTCGAAGGCCAAGTTTGGGCCCCAAGTCACTGAGGAGCCCGTCAGTGAGCTCGAGACGGGTTTGGTGGATCTCGGCTCAATTAAGAGGGATTATTCCGAGGCCGAGCTGTCGAGGTATGGGTTGAGCCCATACGGCGCTTCTACCGACGTGGATTTGGGTGAGGTCCCGCTTCATGTGCTGTGTGATGGTATTAGCCGAGCTGAATTCTAATGTGATTCTCTGTGTTTGCAGTGAATCCAGAAGCGCTCCAGGCAGTGCTGAAGAGGAAGAAGAAGAGGGCAAGGCCTTCTTCGGCGGTGGAGAGGACGTCGCCCCCTATAAGAAGATAGGTAGTTTGTTTAGATTTTTCCATTTCTTTTTCATGTGGAACATTTGCATATTTCAGCTAGTACACGTTCCTTCCATTTACACATTTTTAGAGGGTCAATTTAAACTAAATCCAAAAAATAAAATAGATAAAAACTCCAATTTTGGAGTAGCATCTAAACGCACGTAAGGGGACCACTCCTATGGATAAATTCGACAAAAAATGACTATTCAAAAATCCCAAACTTCGTCTTTAGACGAAGTGGCTACTTAAGGCTTTAACTTCGTCCTTAAACGAAGTAGCCACTTGAAAGCCTTAACTTCGTCTTTAGACGAAGTGGCTACTTAAGGCTTTAACTTCGTCTTTAGACGAAGTAGCCACACGAAAGCCTCAACTTCGTCAAATGTTCCAAGTTAGTTTGAAGTTTCTCTTTGTTATCTTGGGCAGCGAAGTTAAGCGTCCGAGGGCTCGGCAAGCCGATCTCTACTGGGATCACTGCTTCGGTTCCGTAGACAAGACTGTACGGTGTTTCTCCGTGTGATGTCCGGGGAGTAGTTCGGTAGGACCATAGGACTTGGGATAAGTTTTCCGCCCAATCTCCTTTGGCCTTGTCGAGGCGGGTTTTTAACCTATTGACTATCGTCCGGTTTGTAACTTCGGTTTGGCCATTTGCTTGAGGGTGAGCCACCGAAGTGAATTTTTGTTGGATATTAAGCTCGTCGCACCATTCCCTGAATGTCTTGTCTGTGAATTGGGTTCCATTATCTGAAACGAGGACACGAGGTATGCCGAAGCGACAAACTATGTTTTTCCAAACAAAGTTTAGGGCTTTTTTGCTTGTAATCTTCGCTAAAGGTTCGGCTTCTACCCACTTCGTAAAATAGTCAATGGCTACTATAAGGAACCGTAGCTGGCCGGGAGCTTGCTCAAACGGGCCGACGATGTCTATTCCCCATTGCATGAATGACCAAGGACTTTGCATGCTGATCAGCTCGGTTTGCGGTATTCTTGTTACTATCGCGTGAACCTGGCACTTCGGACATTGTTTGACAATGTCAATTGCATCCTGAAGCATGGTCGGCCAATAGTATCCCCATCTCATGACCTTTCTAGTTAAAGCACGAGCTCCGATGTGACTGCCACAGGATCCTTCATGCACTTCGCGCAGTACGTAGTTTGCTTGGTTGGATCCCACACACCTTAGAAGAGGTTGAAGGTAGAATTTTCTGTACAGTATTCCCTGATCTAGGATGTACTTAACGGACTTACTTTGGAGCTTCCTAGCTTCGACCTTATCAGATGGGAGTTCGTCTCTTTCTAAGTAATTGCGAAGTGGTGTCATCCAGTTCGGTTCATCATCAGCTATCATACTCACTTCGGCCTCATCTATACTTCGAGTTTGTACTTCTTCCACGGGAGAGGTTGTGGATGATGATGCGAGTTTGCTCAGTGCGTCAGCTCGGTCATTATCACCTCTTGGGATCCGTATCAGTTCGAAATATGGGAAGCCTTGTTGTAAGGTCTTGGCTTTGTGGAGATACTTCTTCATCCGTTCGTCTTTGGCCTCGTATCTGCCTAACATGTGGCTGACTACAACTTGGGAATCACTATGGACTTGAACAGCTCGTAGTTGAAGGGTTTGCGCGAGACGAAGTCCCGCGATTAGGGCTTCGTACTCCACTTCGTTATTTGTTGTCGGGAAGTTGAACCATAGAGCATAAGTGGTTTATTTTCCTTCCGGGCTGATGAGCAAGATTCCGGCTCCACTTCCTTTATGGCCTAATGCTCTGTCCACATAGATTTTCCAACAATCTATTGGAGGTGACTTCGGTGTTTCCTCTTGGAATTTATCCTTGGCAGGTTCAATGGGCTTCGGAGGTTCCGCAAATACTGCTTCTGCTAAGAAGTCCGCTAGTGCTTGTCCCTTGATGGCCTGACGAGGTACGAAGGAGATCGTATGTTCGCCGAGCTCAACCGCCCACTTGGCGATTCGTCCTGAAGCTTCGGGTTTTGTTAGTACTTGCCGGAGTGGAAGGTCGGTTAAGACTTGTATTGGGTGAGCGTGGAAATATGGTCGAAGTCTCCTCGCGGCATTTACCAGTGCAAGTGCGACCTTCTCCAAGGGTTGGTACCTCGTTTCTGGTCCTTTTAGAGCTCGGCTTATGAAGTAAACGGGTAATTGCCGAGGTCCTTCTCGTACTAGGACTGCGCTTATTGATTCCTCCGAGGCGGCGAGGTATAGAGAAAGAATTTCGCCTTCCTTTGGGACGGATAAAGTAGGTAGATTTGCGAGATACTTGTTTAAGTTTTCAAAAGCTAATTTATGCTCGTCGTTCCATTCAAAGTCTGGAGCCTTCTTTAGTATCTTAAAGAACGGGAGTTGCTTCTCGGCGGCTTTAGATAGGAAACGACTCAGCGCGGCTAGGCAGCCCGTCAGTTTATGCACATCGTGAATGGACTTCGGCGCTTGTATTTCCTGAATGACTTTGACTTTGGCTGGGTTGGCTTTTAACCCTTCGCGAGAGACCCAACACCCCAAGAACTTTCCAGATTGGACCATAAAAGTACATTTTTCCGGGTTTAATTTCAGGTTCACCTCGCGGAGCAGGTTGAAGACGACCTGGAGGTCGTTTAGGCAAGTGTCAACTTCCTTACTTTTAACGACTATGCCGTCGACATATACTTCGATAATTTGACCGATGTGAAGTTCAAATATTTTGTCGACCATCCTTTGGTATGTAGCTCCAGCATTTTTTAGTCCAAAAGGCATTTTCTTATACGCGTAGATACCGAAGTCCATGACGAAGGCTGTCTTCAGAGCGTCTTCGGTGTTCATAAGGACTTGATGGTACCCCTTGTATAGGTCTAGGAAACTGAACACCTTGTGACCGACAAGGGCTTCAACCTTCTTGTCAATGTTGGGGAGAGGGTAGCAGTCCTTAGGGCAGTGTTTGTTAAGGTCGGTATAATCAATACACATTCGCCACCCTCCTCCTTGTTTTTTTACCATCACGGGGTTGGCCAGCCACGTCGGATATTTCACCTCGAATAGAATATCAGCTTTCTGTAGCTGGCGTACCTCGTCGTGGATGACCTGATTTCTTTCGGCTGCAAAGGCTCGTTGCTTCTGCCGAACTGGTTTCACCTCGGGATCAATATTGAGATGATGAGTGATGACGTTCGGTGATACCGAAGATGTCTCTGAATTCCTGAAGTAACCGAACAATTTGACTTCGGAGTTCACTTCCTCCGACGAACCCTACTTTGACAACCTTGGATACGTCGTCTTCGTACAATACGACGTCTTCAACTGGCTCCGTAGGTGGTGGCGTCGACTCCATCACCTCGGGGTTCTGTAATTGCTATGCTTGGGGGTGCTGCATCCCGGAACCTCGGAGTGCGACCTGCATACACTCCTTGGCTTGCGTTTGGTTTCCCCTAAGTGTAATCACTCCGTTTTTAGACGGGATTTTAACTGTCAGATGGTAGGCCGAGCAGATCGCCCTCGTTGCTATTAGCCAATCTCTTCCCAAGATGATGTTGTAGGGGGAGTTGGCTTTAACTACAAAAAAGGAGATTATCTTTGTAGAAGATAACGGACTCCTTCCAACTGTTACGGGAAGTGAAATAGTACCGTCCGTCGAGGTTTCTTCTTGTGTAAAGTTCCTCAGCGGGATGGGTGCTGGTTTTAAACGTGCTTCTTCGATATCGAGTTTATCGAAGTAGTTCTTGAAGAGCACGCTTACCGAGGCTCCACTGTCGATGAATACCCGGTGAACCAATTTATTGGCCACCACAGCTTCGATGATGGTAGCATCTTGATGGGGTAACGCATGGGGAACTGGGTCGTCGCTGGAAAAGGTGACGACCTCATCCTTTTTGAACCTTTTTTGTGAAGGTTCCTCCTGTTGATTTCGGGCCTCGGCTTTTAGTGAGGACTTCGTTGCGCCTTGAGGGAGCCCGGTAATAGCAGCGATGACTCCGTCATATTGAGGTTGGTCTTCGTCTTCGTCCTCGTCATCGGGCCTTGGCTTTTTGTCTTGGTGGGGATAGCAGCTTTCCCCTCCTCTATTCTTACTTCTCTTTCCTTTCCCTTGAGGTCGGGCGCTTTGCTGGCTACGGCCTGGGTATTTACCAAGGGTACCGTCACGCACCAGGTGGTCTATATCCGAGGCGAGATTTCGGCAGTCCTCGGTGTCATGACCGTGATCGTCGTGGAATTTGCAGTACTTATCCCTAGATCGTCGCTTCGATCCGCTTCGGGACAATGGCAGCGGCTTCTGGAATAAGCTCGCATGAAGCTCGTATATTTCGGCTCGGGGTTTTGTCAACGGAGTGAATTGACTTCGATCTTGATTGGACCAAGGTTCGAGCCGGGATTCCAGTGGACCTCGTTGTATCCTCTCAAGAGCACCTCGTCGATTTTGCCCATGATTAGTATGCTCCTCCCTTTTTCTCTTGTCGTGACTTTCAGGTCGGTCTGCCGCCCTTTTTCTCCTGTCAGCCTCGTCCGCCTCGGCAAATGTGTCAGCAATCCTCCACAGTTGTTTGGAGGTTTGGGGGCGCTCTTTTACGAGCTCCCTAAAGAGAGTGCCGGACTGAATGGCATTTTAAAATGCCGAGATAAGGACATCGTCTGACAGGCGGTCGACTTTAAGGCTCTCGTTATAGAACCTAGCCAGGAAATCGCTGATTTTTTCTCCTCGTCCTTGTCTTAGCGTAAGGAGTTGGGCCGAACTAATCTTGGCTTCGGCTTTCTAGAAGAAACGACGTTCGAAGGCGTCAAGCAGGTCGGTATACGACCCTATGCTGCAGCGCGGAAGGTTGTCGAACCATTTTCGAACGTTGTCTATTAGCAATTCGGGAAAGACTTTGCACATGTAAACATCTTCGGCAAGCCCTTGGTTTAGCATGTTGTATTGGTACTGTGACAAGAAGTTGCTGGGGTCACAAGAACCGATATAGGGTTTAATGGGTGGCACCTTATATGTTAACGGGAGCGGAGTGTAGAGTATTTTGTTGGTAAAAGGGGTGGCGATTCGACTGTAAACAGTGAATCTCCCTTCTCTGTGGTCATCTTCGTCACGTCGGGAAGGACCGACGTTTCGACGAGGTGATGTTGAACCGCGCCGAGGTGAAGCGAGGTTATTATTTCCCCGACGATCACGCTGCCTTAGGGGAAGCTCGTCTCTTCTGTCCTCGACAATTTGGAGGCTCGGAGGTCTCTGTTGAGGTGGTTCAGTTTTGTCTCCTTCATCTTGACTCCGTTGCCGATGTTGTTCGGCGAACTTGAGGAAATCTTGTTCGTGGAGGTCTAAGTATGCTTTTAGCGCATCTCCGAGCTGAGGTTGGAGCGTGGCGTTCCCCCGTCGATGATCTCCTTGGTTTGGCCCTCCGCTACTAATAGAATCGTTGGATCGACCTGAGTATACGTCTTCCACATGACCTTCAGGAGTTCGGCGGATTACGGGCTGCCTGTCATGTTGGACTTGGCGTATATCCCCTTCGTTGGTTGATGTATGAGGTGGATTGGTGGGCGGATCAGTTTGGTTCTGTTTTCCCTTGGCAGCAGCAGCTATAGTGGTGGAGTGGGTTGATTTTACCATCGTATCTTTACTCAAAAAACGTTGATCGTTTTCACAGAATTTATCAGTTCCCACAGACGGCGCCAGTGTTCGATCGACAATTTTTCAGAGTGTTTGTACGATAGGAAAATATATAAAATAAGATGAACACGAGATTACGTGGTTCGATCTTTGGTTTGATCTACGTCCACGGAGCAAAAGAGATTCTTTAATATTAGTGTTCTTGAGTTCTTATACAAGAGATCAGAAAAAAGTCCCTTTAATCTAGTTTAGGAGTACTATTTATAGGGAATGAGTTACAGTTATAAGGGAGGTTATGTGTGCCGGGATCGTGGGGCACGTCGTGAGATGGTGGGCCGAGCTCCCGTGCTTTTGGGCCGAGCTTCAGGGCTTTTGGGCCGAGCTTCTGGGCTCTTGGGCCGAAGTGACTGGGGTAACTCCTGGGCTCTTCGTTGGGCCGTACTTATCCAGGCTGTCATTGCCGAGGTCCAGTTATGTTGGGCCTTAGTCTCGTTTGGGCCTGTTGGTTTGGTGGGGCTGCATCCTATCACTAGTAGTAAATCATTTATACTTTGAACTTTTATATCGTATCTTATTTCTTATTTTCTGTAATTAGATAAACATTTATAGTTAGTGAATTGAATTAATTCGATTAATTTAGTTGAATTGTTTCACTTAATGGTATTTTATATCTTGTTCAGATCAAATTAATAGCTTAAAATAAAACTCAACATTGGAGTTTTATAAATCTTAACTATATGAGAACTCTAATATGATAAAACCCGATTAATACTATCATTAAAAGAGTGTGGTATTACATACTTGGTCTTATGTTGGAAGGTTCGAGTCCATTTTCTTTTGAAACCCTGATCTAGCCCTAAAAACATCTATATATAGAGAGGAAATGCGAAGGGGGTGTGTATAAGAAAATCACACACTTCACCCTTGAAGATGTAATCGTTCACCTCAGTATTTTTTTTTACTGATTTTCGAAAATAAGTGAAGTATTCCACATTGTGGATGACATAAATAAGCAAAAGTTTCATAGGTAAGATCCGTTTGACTGTCTGAAGTTGATTGTTGTTGGTTGCCGAAGATTCAAATCGTCTCTGCTCAAGCGGAGAACAATGAAATGAGAAGGTATTAAATTAATTCCGCTAATTTAATTTCTCCTATACGAGGTATTTGTGTTTAGAATTGCATATTTTATTTGAATTATTAGATATCTGGATCATGCGAATCACAAGCCCCTCATCTAGATTCCTTCAATTGATATCAAAGTCTATCACATAATTTTAATTTTAATAAATAAGATTTAATTCTATTTGATATACATGTGATTTAATTTTGATATTAAATCTGCTAGATTTCATCATATTATGGAAATTAATGATCCACTTCCACGATTTCATCATATTATAGAAACTCAACATATTAAAGTAGTTTATATATTCATGATTCAATTCATTAACTCAGTATGGGGCTTGTGACTACAACATCTATAAATATATAATCATTTTATGAATATATAATAATAATATAGTGTAATATAAGAAAATAAAATTCATACTTTTGTTTTATACCTTCCACAACATTTTTTTCCAAATAGAATGCTTCATCGGTTTTTTTAACTAGTGTCGCTTCCGACCTGAAAAGGATGTTGGACAAGACAGTGATGGATAAGCTATTTCTGGTGCCGGTACATAAGCCAGATCAATTGGATTCGCTTCAAGCACTAAATCTTGATCTTTCTCTCTATCTCTAAAAGGATTCTCACGCCACGAGCCTCAGGAAAGATCTTGTTGTTATAGTTGTTGCTCGCTTGGCTGACACTCGTCTATTTTGCTGGACTCATAGCTAAGGTTTCAGTAAAGGTTCGGGTATTCTTAAAGCTGTAATTATCTCGGAAGCATAGCTTTAGTTTTAGCTAAAAGGCTTTCTTCCTCTTGTTTGGAATTGTCTGTGAGAGTTCGCGAAGAGAACGTAGTCCAAAGGTACGGGCCAACCCACCCCAGACTTGCATCTACCGGGGTGGAATTTCCCTTCTTTATTTTATATGGTAGAGCGTAAGCTAGTCTTTGTGGAATCTCCGCTGCAGTTGTTCACGGAGGAATGAGAAAGTCTGACGAATGTCGTTCATCTTTCCCCGACATGAACTATTGGACAAGCGTAGGTCCCAGGTGCCACTAAGGCCAAGTCAATGCCTAGCTGTGCCTACGGGAACATCATATGGTAGTGGAGTTGTTACTGGTGGGGAAGGGAGTGGATAGAGTTCTTAATGAGTAGGGGAACGGGAGTGGAATCCGCGGAATAGATAAGATAATGGGCACCAAACTAGCCCTGCGAAAGCATCATTTTTGAGGGTTCTTCGCCGGGAAAGATAGTAGATGCCGTGAAGATAGCTATTCACCGGAGCTCGCCTCACGACCTTTTGATGTCATTTTAAATTGATATTTTTTTTTTACATTTGATGTCATTTTAAATTGATTTTTAGGGTTCATAAGTAGAGTATATAATTTTAAGAGTATATATCTTTAAATAATTATTAATTATGATTTATTATATTATAATAATTTTTAAATTTAAAATAATATTAATAAAATAATAATTTTGATTATAAAATATGAATGTGGACACAAAAATAAAATAAGACTATATATATGAACTAACTTTCAAAAGTCAACATTGTACACTTTTCACTATACTAATAAAGTAACTAAGCACACAAATAAATTAATAAGGTATAAGTAATTTATATTTTCTTGTGTAACAACAAATACTGTCACAATTAAACAAAGACCATGCATGCTGTCAAAAAACATAAAAAAGGAATTAAATAAAGCCTTTGTCTTCAATCATCTTATAATCACATGTAAATCGTAATTAACTTGAATTAAGTTAGTTGACTGTTATTGAGGTCAACTCTTTTTTGTCAATAACTTCATATAAATAAACACCTGGATAGTTCACATTACATTAATTATAGCTATCTTAGCGGAACTAGTTCAAATCAAGATATAACAACTGCTATTTTGGTGGAGATTGCAAGCTGCAGGAAACACAAAAACATGGCTTCACCTTATGCTGTGTATATCCATGATAAACTTATCAAGTCTCGTAGCTATTTCAAATTCCTAAGGATATCTATTTTCATTATGGGTAAGCTCTCGAATAAATTCGTTTCAAATCCCATTTCTGCAGTCGAATTTTACAATCCTTCTTAAATACATGAACTTTCAATTGTTGTGAATATTTTCAGAGGTTTAAATTTGACATAGTGAGCAACAAATCATGCTTCAGCAATTCCCCTCTCCATCCAACACACTAAGCTCGATATTCAATTTTGAATTATGCGATTAATTAGACTCTTCGTTGCATCATCATGGACAGTGCTTATAGCGATACACTCGTGGCTAGAGAATAGTTTAGCAGCGATCTTGATCACGCACTTGACAGGAGATGGGTTGAAGCTTCCGAAAGCGGCGGCGATAGTGAACGTGCAAGATGGTGTATCCGCGTTTTTGCTTCTACTGGTTGTGTATTTAACCAACACTAAAATCCGCTCATTTGGGACAGTAGTATTCACGGCTATCTTTTATCTCATTGTGAGTCTACCTTTTCCTCTATTGCTCTCTTTGTAAATATCTTTGCATCTTCCTCCAAAATACAAACGTAGTTCACCCACAACCGAAACGTTAGGTTCGGTTCGGGTCCGAACCGATCCATATATTGACATGTTCTGAATTGAATCTTTTATTAGGATGGGTAAACTATTGAGCTTTTTAAGAGGCCAGTTTACGGGCCAGGCCTCTCTGACCTGACTCGTTTGGTCAGTAACTGGGTCATACAAATATTTTTTATAATAAAAAATTTATATAATATTTTGTATGTTTTTGTATATAATTAATAAGACGTATATATATTACTTAATTTTTCGTTGTATTAATATATTATTATATTATGAATTAATTTTTCGTTGATATTTTTGATGTGAATTGAGAATTTTTAATAGTAAGATATGTTTAATTATGTACTTTTTTCAAATAATTCTTGTTGAACATTTTAAAAATAATATATATAATATAAAAAATTTATGAATTAATTTATTTGTTTTGAGTTTGATCGAACCTGGAGTCTGGGTCTAGGTCGGTTTAGAAGTTTCTCTCTGTCCGAATCAGACCCCATACTCATCCCTACACAACCATAAGCATAATAAGATATATAATAAATTACTACTCCCTCCGTCCCACAAATGTGGTCCTACTTTTCCGATTGAGATGTCCCACGAATATAGTCATATTTTCTTTTTTAACAAATTTTATAATGAAAAAGTAAAGGGTATTAAAGCAAATTTAATAAAGTAAAGAGACATAAAGTAAGATATTCGTTTGCGTGTAAAAAAAAAGGAATACCGCATTCGTGGGTCAGAGAGAGTATTATTTAATATTATTTTCAAATATGATTTACTGTCCCACTTTTGTATCTCATAATACTCCATGTCCACAATTATATTTAATTTTCTGATTTATTTTTTATTTTCAATTTTATATATTTTAATTTTGTTTTATATTTAGTATTAAAGTTCATCCCTCCCAAATATAGTACTCCCTCCGTCCCACCTCACTTGTCTCACTTATTATATTAGGATGTCTCCCATTTCTTGTCTCATTTCCTAAAGAGGTATAAATTAGAGTGTAGTAGGAGTTAATGGTAATAAAATAGGTGAAAGAAGTAAGTGAAAGAAGTAATTAAGAAGATAATAAAGTGAGTATTGGTATGCGATCCAAAAATATTTGGGACAAGTGAGGTGAGACGGAGGAACACATTTAATGTCACTTTTAAATGATTTTTTGATTTGATTTATTAAGAACTTGATTATACTCCTTTCTATACCAAAGATCTTAACACTTTGACTTGGTGCTAGTCTTAATAAAGTATTTTAACTTTTTGTAGAAGCGTATAGTGTGAATTTGAAATCTGTCTAATTTATTGTGTTTAAATGATTGTGTGTATTGAGTGAGATTTTGGTCTCACTTGATTTATTATTTTAATTGAATTGTGTATATTAAGTGAATATAAATATAATTTTTAATGTATAAAAATATTTTATGTAGAGAATGAAATAAAAAAAATGTAAAAAAACATTAATTGACGTAATGAGTTTAATTATAAAAGTTGTAAAATTTTTAAATTATTATTATGTATGATTCTTTATATTATAATATTTTTTATTTGTAATATATATTAATTAAAATTACAAATTTTATTATAAGATATAAAGTGAGAAACGTAATGTGAGTAGGTCACTTTTATAAGATAATAAGAAATTAATAGGATTGACAACAAAATTATTCAATGTTTTTCGTTCTGTCGAAACGGTGGTTAATATAGGTCTGAGTTGAATTTATTTTTGGCCTACAATTGGCAAAGCCAATCTGTCAAACACATGAAAAATTAATGACCTTTTGATCCAATGTAATAAAAAAAGTAAACTTAAATATTAGACTACTTTTATCTTGAAGCTAGGACCGTTGGAGTAGCAATAAAACTAATTGCTCTAAGCTAATAATTAATTAGATAATATATTTGTAATTGTGAGTGTCTATGTAAGGTTATGTTGTATTCTTCAACATTTTGTGAAACTGAGTGTGAAGAAAAAACATAAAACAAAACATGCAATAGTTGATAACTCAGATTGGTTAACAATTATATATATTTATGGTTCCGTTTAAAGAGTCAATCCACTAATATAGTGTTTGATTTATAAAGATAATTATTTACTTAAGGCTACACTCTTTATGAACCCTCTTCAATCTCCAACGCCCTCTTGTAGTGTATTGAAGCTAATATCTTTCTAATACTTTGAAATTATCTTTCACACAGACTCTCGTATATGTAGGTTAACAATATAAACTTATAAATTCATAGACCGACCACTATAAGGTTATGAATATTTGCTCTCGTCACTCACCAAGCACGTCCTTACATCCATATATATATATACAGAGCTTAATCGAACCCTAATTGTTTTTTCTTGTCATCCAATGTATGTTGACCGTCTTTCAAGAATATTGTTGAGATTTATATATATCTTTCATGATAGGAAGTAAATCATTCAAATCTAATACCAAAACGCGTCGATCTCGACTTCTCTTAACTATCATCACGACTTGTATGATAACTTCCATGCATGCAATTTTGCCACCTATCAAACTGCTGGTAGACAATATACTTTTGAGGTGGGACAACTCATAAGACATGTTGCACAACAAATAATAATAAACATTGTCTACCATAACTTGTCAATAATATATCGTAATGTATACAAATCAGTAAATACCATTTAAATCAATCATACAAGAAGTTCAATGAAAAAATATATCAATGTTAAATATTTATTATGCCATATATACACTAAACTATTTAAAATTCTGAATTGGCCAGTGTGTATTAGTATCAAATGTATAATAGTTCTATTTATTTATATAAATTTAAAAAAAAATAAAAGATCCCAAAAATTCATCACTTTTTTAATTATATAAATTTCATTGATTGCATTTGAACCCACAAAATCTACTTTATGATATCTTTTTATTATTAAACAACTCATTATCCTAACTTTGACATTCAACCAAACAAAACTAATTAGTTAGAATTCAATGAATTTAGCTTATTTATCCGTCAAAAGATACATGGGTGCTAATTACTCTTTTTATCGGACCTCTCTGTTGTAGGGACTGCTGGTAATATTTTTTATGGCTAGGAAAGAAAAGGTAAACATAGCCTTCCTGTTCGTGGCGGTCATATTTATAGCTTTGGGGAGATCAGGGCGCGACATTTCACTCAGACAATTTCTTGCTCATCAATGTAAAAAAGAGTGGTCGCTTAGTGATACAGAGGAAATAAAAAGACAACTCAAAGAGGAAAAAGAGAGTCATCGACAGAGACTCAATGGTGAGGAGGAAACAGAGATTCGCAGGGAAAGAATCAATGAGAGTCGTGGCGAGAGAGTACTCAGTGATGAGGAGAAAATAGAGAGTCGTCGAGAGAGTCTCAATGACAGCCGTGCAGACATATATTGGCGGATTGCGACCGTTGCAGGCGTGATTATATCACTTGGTGTTTCGGTGGCTTATAAGGATATGGAGTTGGCGGAGCAATGCAAGATGTCAGCAATCGCCATTGGCGTGGCGCTTGTGTTCTTCTTAGCAGGCACTCCATTTTATCACTACACCAAAAGTGATGCTCAAAGTGTGGCTTTGCAACTCTTGCTTGCAGCTAGGAAAAAGAAGCATCTCGACTATGATGTTTCATTTGCTTCTGCTGCTCCTTCTCGTAGTCGTCACATATATATGGACACTACTTTAAGGTACAATGTTTTTTTAAATATAGTACTCCTTCGCTATTAATGGCTCGTAAATAAATTTTATTGTGAGACGAAATGTGGTACACATAGATGTGGCACATAGGATCCATCTAGACCCATCTCAGTTGAATAATGTGTAAATTTGTGTGAATTATTAAGGTTAATGGTTAGCTATTAGGAAATGTTTTCGCGTGCAAACTCAAAAGGAAAGGAAGTAATGTTTTTTCGTGAATGAAGAAAATTTTATAATAATTTCTTAATTTTTAAGTATTATAAAAGTTCGAATTTTGAATATTCTGAAATTCCTAAAGTATATATTAAATCTATAAATGTTATGCCGAACGTGACATACTATCAGCATACTAATATCAAAAGATACCCCTTTGTAGGTGGGTAGATAAAGCCGCCATTGTGGAACCATCACCGAGTATGCAAGAGCAAATATTGCGAGGAACGCTTTACACGATAGACCAAGTGCGTGAGGTGAAGAGATTAATCTCCATGATCCCTATGTGGATGTCATTCCTCGTGTATGGCTTATTACAAGCGACGGCAAGTGTCTTCTTCTACGAACAGGTTGATTACATGGACCAACGCATCGGTCGTATCTCCAATCTTCCGATAGTTTTCTTCGTGGTGATTATCCAATTCACGGGCTTCATAGTCTCGTATATTTGTGAGAAATTGTTCAAATACTACTGCGCAGAGGCGACACCTCGACACGTTATGCTGATAAGGATCGGCGCAGGGTTAGCTATCACCCCTATCTGCTGCCTAGTTTCATGGAGAGTTGAGAATCATAGACTGGAGAAATATGTCAAGTCTGATATTTCGATTAACGTTGCATGGTTGTTTCCGCAGTTCGTATTACTCGGCGTTGTGGAAGGGTTAGTGGTGGAGGGAATGGAAGATATCTTTAATGCCAATGTTTCTGTGGCTTTCAGAAAATATGGTCCGGCCTTCACTGAATTCGCTCCGAATATCGGGCATTTCATTAGCTTGGCGTTGGTATTGAATCTTCGTAGCTTGTTTGGTGATAATTTGGACACCAGTAGCTTGGGTACGTACTATGCGATACTTGCCTACATCTGCTTCGTCAACTTCATGTTTTACTGCTTCATCGCCACCCACTTTGTCAAACGACATCAAGGGGAAGAATTAGCTCAAGATGAAGAGACACCTACTGAAGAGATTATAGGGGCATTGCCTATAGAGGATCTAGTCACGGAAGGAATACAAAATGTGGAAGACAATGTTAATCCATACCAAGGCAACGAAGAAAAAATTGAATCAACTCTTTTTATGTAAACTTGCGGAGTTATACGTGCAATGGTTAAAGTAAACTTTGTTTTTATTGAAATTAAAAATGATATTTTAAATTCATATATTACTTTTTTAAATATATATGATATAAAGTAGTAATATTTGGTAGAATGAATCTTGTCTACTCCAGCATTGCATGAGGTGGGTATTTTTATTTTAAAAGCGATAATTTATAATATGAATTTATTATTGTTAAAAATGTCATATTATTCATACAATATTGTAAATTTATATTGGAAAAAATTGTGACTTGAATTGAAAAAAATAATTGTAAAGTATTAAATATAATGTTGTTTTGTATAATTTAAATATATATTTAATACTCCCTCCGTTCCAGTAAACATGACACAATTTATATTCATCTGAATATATTAAAATAATAAATTGTACCAAGCTTATTGGGATAACCATATTAGATAAATCACAAATTTTGTTATCAAACCAGCTCTTTGTTACATGAATATGAGTTTAGAATATTATATATACATATAAAAGTACAATAAAAAAAAAATTAATTTAGCAACCTAATTTTTCATTACTAGATCAATAAATTCCGTTACTAAAAATGTTAGTAACGGATTTGTTACGGATTTATTCGTAGTAATATCGATGGTTGCTAAAAAAAATTTAACAACGGAATATATTCAGTTACTATATAACAACATAATTTTTATTTCTAAAATGGTTTCTTCAATTTTAGTAAAAGAAAATTCCGTTACTAAATTTTAATAACGGATTATTCTGTCACTGATTTTGTTACTAAAAATTAAACAAAAAATTTATAACAATTCCTTTACCAATTCGTTAAAATTTAGTAACGGAAAAATTTTCTATTACTATAAAATGCGTTTTTTGTAGTGACATAATATTGTTATCAACTAAAATTCTAATTAAACAATTATTATTCATTAAAATTAAAAATATAATGAATACAACACATGTCTATAAATCATCCAATCTACCAATAATATTTATATATCGAATAATCAAAAGATAATATATAACAAATAAGTATAAAAAAAATTTGTTAATTATACAAAATAGTCAAACAAAATTGTAAAAGATAAATGATAAGCACCAACATAAAAATATTTAAATTCTAGCTATTTTAATATGAATTACCACAAATATCCTTCTATTTAAATTTAATTGTAGGAATTGTATAAAAGTGTTGAACTGAAACTTAATCCATAAAGAATAAAAAAGAAAACGTATAAAGGTTCCAATAGGTTGGAGTTCATACCTTTAGTAAAACAGGTCACTATCAGGTATGTCGCTTAAACAGTTGGGTCTTGCGTTCGCCGGAAAAACCTCCGAAACAAGACCGGAATATAGTTGGAGTTCTATGAAGAAGTTTTCGACGCTCAATTCAGCTCGTAATAGACTTGAGAGTGCAATAATACCGTGAGGAAATATGCTAAGTGCGATAATTAACAAAGTAGTTTTATAACATAATTAATTTTTATTTTAGTAGTTAACCATATTAATGGTAAATTGCAATGGATTTCAATTTAATTTATGTGATTTAATATAACACTAGTGCATTTTGATGGATTATTTTCGAATTCCCATTCTCAAGTAAATGAACTTCACTCACCCACTTATTTGTATAAATAATTATAATTATTTATAGTTGATTTTAATTCCTTGCAAGTGATTTCCAGAATTAAAAAATCATTTATTTTTTGAGTAAATTAAGTTACACTAACTCTTAATAAAAATAAATTATATTCGTAAAATTATAAAAAAAAATACAGTAACGTAAAATTAAGACTAACTAAAAAAGAATAATTGGATAGTCATGAGATAAAATAAGAAGTCTATATATTAATTGGGGTTATTTATGAAAACTACCCTATAATGTAACTTCAAAATGAAAAATGCTCTATTTGTAACTTTTATATGAAAAATACCCAAAAGTTTAAAAATACTCTTAAATTTACTATTAAATCACACTACATTCATGTTACATCAATTTTGTACGAAATCATGTTGTATTTTTGGTATATATATATATATATATATATATAGGGTTATACATGAAAAGTACCATTTTCGTAACTAAAAAATGAAAAGTACTCTTTCTTGTAAAACTATCTAAAAAGTACCCAATTTATATATTTTTGACTCTTATACCCATTTTTAATATAATTTCTCTGTTATTAATATAGTTAAAATTAATTAATACCTCAAATGGAATAAATCATGCATTTCTATCAAGCTCATCACACTTCCGTAACATGTAAACCAACTTTATACCTTTTTGACCGATAAGCTATCGGGTTTTATCCACCGGAATTTTTAGGGATCACGTCCAACCACTCGGAGCACCGTATGGTTTCAAGTCGTAGATTTCTTCAGCAGCCTTCAGCACAGCCCTCGTTCGTTTCCTACTCGGGGCGTAACAGTATTTTGTTGGTAAAGAAAATACGAAATTGGATGAGCAAAAAAGCCCAATCTTTTATTAAGGAATTATATAATATTTATTACAATATAAGTAAATTTCCTTTAGGGATGAGACAAACTTGTTTAGCTACCAATGGCAGCTGGAATTGAAACTCGCATAAACTAGAAAGGGAAATATAATGTTTATTTTGAAGAAAACTTAGAAGATTTTTCGATGCCCTAAACTTCCTCCATTGTCTGGTTTATATAGGAGTCTCTAAGCCTCATATCTTTGCTATATTATTGTTTTGGATTCCTTATCTTGTGGATGATCCTTCTTTCACGTGAAGCTGGGTCCAAATAAGGCTGTCAACACAATGATCTTGTAGTGGTCGGACCCCTTAGAATTATTTTCTGAAGTTAGTGGTCCGTCTCTATTATTGTTCCATTGATGATTCCTTTTTGGGTGAAACGTCTCTTTCTGTCACCCACCTTTGTCTTTTTCTTTTTGGCGGGTGCTTCTCGATCACATGCTCTCTGTTATTGAAAACATCTTCTGATATACCTTCACATGGCTCTTTATTTTTGTTGGTCATCCTCTTTTTTTGGAGGGGCCCTTGGAACTCGTCCTTTCAGAGAAGTCTTCTTCTCCCCATACTCATTGGCTCGTAATTTCTTCTTATCTTGTTTAGGTAGAAGCCTTTTCTGAACTCGAGTTCTCATTGGGATGGGCAGTCCGAACAGATCTTGGACTCCCAATAGCCAAAGTGAGCCATGTTGCAGAATTTGCAATGAGTTTTTTTACTCATTGCTATCTTGTTTTCCCACAGAAGAGTTCTTTTTCTTTCGAACGACTCCTCCGTGAACTTGATTGTTTTTCCTGTCATGGTATTTAACAGGAATGTTCCATTCGTCGAGTTCTGGAAGAACTTGAATGGAAACTTGACTTTGTCCATCTCCGTGAGACAGACCCATAATCCTCATGCTCGCCTTGTTGTGATTTGATCATCAGGAATTGAGGCAATCATTGCAACGTCATTAGATGGTGCCTTAATTTGGTTAAAGGCATCCATTCGGGGTCTTCGTAGCCTTATGTAGTGAAAGGCCTCATAATTCCCCTTCCCTGCTGGTTCTGGTGCTGCACTTATGAAATACAACTCCAATGTATCACCTCGGCAAAGTTGTTCATTATTTGCCCAAGTTTCATGTACTGCTTCCTGGATCCATCGAGGTAGACCTTTGATCTCTGGAAACGATGGAGACATAGTATAAACTGTGGCAAGTGCCCCAAATTCATACCACTGCTTGACATCTTGGGGTTTTCATCCTGGCATCATCCATACCCGCGGATATTTTCCCGAGACATCAACCCTGCTAGAATTAGGATTGATACCTACTCTTGTAAGTAGTTTCTCCCAGTTCGCTTGGTAGGCCTGTTCAGAGGAGGAGAAAACAATCATGTTAGTATTAGCCTCAGATTTTCCTGTCATTGGCCTGAGACTAATCTCTCTCTCTTTTTCCCCAGAGGTGGTGGGTTGACATGATGGTTCAGGTGGTGAAGCCTTTGCATCATCTTTTTCTTGAGCCAATGGTTCTGACTCCACTAACTTAGAACTTGCTCGAGGGGTATTCGATTCCCCTTCTACCGGTTTAGGTGTTGGAACACGAAACTCTACTTTTTCTAGAGGTTTTCTAGAAGCCCGCAGGATTGACTTTTCAAATGCTAACCCTGACTGAGTATAGGTCAACAAACAGGCTCGTATTCTACCGGAGACTTTCGTCTTATCGATAGATTATATTTTTCCCATCTGATCAGCATGGAGAGTGCACTCGTCCCACTCTTCAATAAGCATTTCCAGGTTTTCTCGGAGATGCCTCTAGGCTAGGATGATGGATCCAATCTCAGCAGGCTCCATCCCTTGTTAGAAAATCTGCAAGAACATTTTCATGAGATTTTAACACAACAATATCATAAATATAATATTGACATAAAGCTTGTCATCTAAGTATTCTAGCCTTTTCAGGCTTTGATTCTATGTTGTTTTTTAGGAAAGCTTTAACCTGTGTATTGTCAACTTTTAAAGTAAATTTCTTTGCTAGTAAAAATAAAGGCCAATTTTTAAAAGCCTTCACAACTGCGAAGAATTCCTTTTCGTTGATATGTCATCTAATGGCCTTATTTTCTGGGAACAATCCACTGCAATATCTGCACGGTTCTTCTCCATATGGAGTAATCTTCATTAGGACAGCTGCCCACCAATGATCACTCGCATCTGTATAAAGGACCAGATCGTCCTCATCTTGCGGTATTGAGAGCTTTGGGAGGTTTCTACATTCCTCCTTTAGTTGTCTCATTCCTTGTCGATGTTCTTCTGTCCAGATGAACAGAACATCCTTTTTTAGCAAACTGCTAAAGATCTTTCTGTGCTTTGCAAGATTTTTGATAAATATTCCTGCAAAATTAACCACTCCTAGAAAACTCTAAAGTTGTTTTTTCTCTTTCAAATTTTCTGGAAAATTTTGGACCTTTTGTACAATATGATCCTATAAAGTAATTCCAGATTCATCTATCTCGATTCCCAAAAATTCCATTTTTTGGGTTGCAATTACTGCCTTCTTCTCTGATAGTACTAATCCTTCCTTGTAACAAACATCTGCAAATAATTCAAGATGTTTGATATGTTCATCCATATCTTTTGATGTTATTAGTATGTCATCAATATAGACAAACATGAAAGAAAAATAATCTTTAAAAAGATTATCCATTTTCTTATGGAAAATCTGGTGAGCATTAGCTAACCTCGTTGGCATGGCATTCCAAACAAAATAACCTTGTGGTGTTGAGAAAGTTGTAAGTTTCTTACTTTCTTCGTCCATGCGAATCTGGTAAAATCCTGATTTGCAATCAAACTTTGAGAAGACCTTAGCATTTCGTATGCAGTTAATAAGGTGATCTCTACTTGGGATAAAATATCCATCAAACTCAAGAATATCATTAATCCCTTTGTAATTAATGACAAGTCTGAGTTTACCTCTTTTGATCTCACCATGATTCCTTACCAGAAATCCTGGACTACTGTAATGAGAATTGGCTGGCTCGATCAACTTTAAATCAAGGTGTTCCTTGATAATGATTCTCATATCCTCCTGATCTTTTAAGTTCATCAGGATTGGTCGGAACCTTACGAACTCATGCACCCTTTCTAGCTTTACTTTTAAGGTTTCTTTGAGTTAGTTCTTTTCCCACCATGCTAAAGGATTCTCATTGTAGCATCTCAAGATTTTCCTTTTAACATCTGCAAGAGAAACCTGCATTTGAACTTTAATTTCTATGTTATAAATTAAAGATGTCTTAAGGATATGGATTTCCTTAATTTGAAGATCCTTTTCTCAGATACAGCTAAGCACTGCTTCATTGAAACTTCTTTGATCTTTCATTTTCGGTTGACGAAGTTTGCCTTCATTCTCACCACGTTTGCTGCGAAAAACTACTCGTATTTGGCGATTAAAAGCCCCTTGCAGCCGTTGAACAATGATTTTATGCTCACAGTTTGTTGTGAACACTAATCTTCTCCTTTCATTGACCTATGTGTATCTTTTGAACATCTGTAGAAAATTATTTCCCAATAGAATGTCTGCTCCAGTATCATGAAAATAGATTGGTGGAGTTTTAACCTTATACCAAGGTGTTTGACCTGCTTCCCCAATTAATATTTGCATCTCTTTTACTCCTTTGGATAAGAGTAAAATTCTTTTAGATAAATCTCTTCCAGCAATTTGTGGTAACGTATCCTCAACTTCTGCTGGGAAGATTCCTCTTCTTGCTATGCAAATTCCTGCTCCGGAGTCAATATAGGCATCGAAGTATTCTGCCTTATTTTTTCATATAACACCCCGGTTGGAATGTATATAGAGAATGGACTTGCCATACGATTATGAGTCCTTTTTCCTCTATCGTCATTCTCATTCCATTGCCAACTTGTTTCCAAGGTTTGTATTTTTTCAGGAAATCAAGTCCTAGAACCAGAATATATTCGTGTCCTACTCTGCCTTTGATCTCTACAATAAAACCCTCAATATCTAGGGTTCCATTGTAATGATTGATCTCTGGCTATTGTAGATAATACAAGACATTGCAGGGAAAGTTATTTTCCCATCTTGTAATATCTAATTTGATCGTCATTCCTCTCCATCCTTCTGGGCACTTCAGATTGACTAAAACATGTACCTTCCATGGTGATTGATGTTGACTCTCTTGGATAAGTTTCCTTCCAAAAGATTGAGATATAATTCTATCTCCTTGGAAGGATAATCTTCATGTGCTTATCCTAAGACTTTGATTATGTCTTATGACCGACCTTTCTTGAATTTGAATGTTGACTTCCCTTCTTTCTGGAATCTCCATTCTGTCGGGACCAATGACTGTTGTCACCTTCTTGAAAATATCAGATATTTCGATGAATTGATTTCCTAAGAATAACTCTAAATGATGAGAGTTGGAAAGCGCATACGAAATCTGATATGTTATTGAATAAGGTGTGTTTTCCTCATTCAATAACTCATTTCGTTTGAAATCCTGATAAAGGGTCAGAGCTTTACTGAAGCCCGAGCTGTTGAGATTGTAGGCAATCTTGGGATAAATAATCCCAACGACTTGACCCGCACAAAGATTACCCGCAATGGTTCCCATCACAGAATCTTGCAGGTTTCGGATCCTCCTATCACATATCGCTATGTCAATTGGAGCGTCAATCCCTGTGAACGTCGTTGATTTGAGCACCAACTGTATTGCCCCAATCTGTATCCATTTCATTTTCTCGGCAATATCTGGTTTAAGCTTTTCCAAATCCTCGCGTATGTCGCTTGCTGGAATCAATTGCATCTCCACCTGATTTTCAGTAAACTCTATCGGAAGTGACATCTCTCTTCTGTTAATTCCATAGACGATGTGATGTTTTCTTCTTCCTAGACTGAAGTTCCTAAGAACACTGTCAAGATTACTTGCATTAAAGCCTTGATACTTTTGAATGCTCAAGCTTTTCTTCATGATTTTGTCGATCAGGCTTGGAGAGATCATAGTTTGACTGGAAAATCCAGTCCGATCTTCTCTTTCTTGATGACAAGATTCTGCTTCAATCTGACGATTCTGTAGATCCATCAGATTCTTCTTCTTCACTAAGGATTTCATCCTGCTCGTATATACTCTCGTCTGAGGGTATATCTTCGAACTGGTAAACTTGTACCAATTTTTGGTAGTAGATGACATCTTCGATGTCTGGTGTAGACTCGAACTTTTTCATGCCTCTTTGTTCATTGTCTGGACAATTTGTTGAAATGTGCCTCTTTGCCTCGCAGGTCCAGCAATTGCAATCCTTAAAACTTTCGTTAGCTCTAGTATGAGCTTTTCTGAAAGTTTTTCTTGCTGGAGTTCTTCCCTGGAAACAGTTTGAGCTGGATCCCTGGAATGAACTTCTACTTCTGGCTGGTCCGCTTCTTTGTCCGGTTTTGTAGGATCTAGCCTTCTGTCTAGACCACATTGTCCTTGGTTTCCAAAATTTTCTTCTTGGGTTTCTTTCTTTGGAATAAGGTTGGTACCTATTCCTCTTACTTTTTGTTATCGATAACTCGCCTCCAATAACCACCGGAAGATCATTATCTTCGCAATTTAGAGGAGCTGCTTTATTGATTCTTCGCAGCTTCTTCAGATTTTTCTGAGCGGTGGCTTGTTGACACCATTCTGAAAGCTTTTGATGTACATAAGACATCCTTTTGGCGATGTTGTCATTCGCTTTTGGGATATATTCCCTGATTAGCATCTCTATCCACGGGCTTGGAAATTTTAGGAAGAAAAATTTCCTTTGCAATTGTTTCATCAGCTTTTGACTGATGTTGGTACATTGTGAAAAGTTGAAAGAACTTATTGAGCGCCCTTTGATCTAAGATAGCAAGCCTTAGATTATAAAGCGCCAATAAATACTTTCTTCTTTTCTCTTTATTGAATCCTTCATAATATCCTTCGCCGATGAAAAGATCTTTGAATAAGACACTCATCCTTAGGATAATTACAGTGTAAGATTCCTCAATGAAGCATTGATTTTTCAACTCAATGTGGAATTCTTCCCAGGCGATTTTCACCACGCCTACAAGACTAGTTTCAAGAATTTTCACTAGTCCTTGTTTGTCGAGGTCGAGTGTTGCCGCCGCAATCCGCATCAATCCTTCCCATTCATCTATTATTGATTCACGATCCTTGAAACTAATTTCATCAAGATCGAGCATCACTCCATATGGATGAATGGGATCAAGGGTGGCCTTTCCAACCGGTGAATCTTAGATTCTAGGTTGTCGCCTTCTTCTTGTTCTTTCCATTAGTACGGCCTCATCTGGTACAGTCGAGGTATACGATGGTCCCGCATGGAAATCACGGGCTTCCCTCATGACCTCTTCGGGTGGCGCTTGTTGATTTAGCGGCACTGTTATGTGTGGAGGAGTATTGGCTTCCACCATCTGATGTTGGTTCATCTTGAGATCAACAACCTTCATGTTAGCAAAAGATTCTGCTAGCTCTTGTAGATCATCAAGTCCGAGTCTTTCAAGGTGATTCATGATTTTTCACCTTGAAACATTCGTACATATCTTTCTACTTGAGGATCTTTGTCATTTTCCTTTACAGGTAAAGGATAGTTTGGTCTCTTGGTGAATAGCATCTTGTTCCTCTTTTCTGAACGAGATCTGTTCTCCAATTGGCCTACTCGAATCTGAATATCTTTCAAGATGGTTATAATTTCATCTTGTTGAGTAGATATTCAGTTTATCTCATGGGGTACTCTGTACATGCAATTGCCGTAGTTTTGCACCGTCTTTTGGATCTCCCTCAAATCAACCGAGAGTTTTGAATTATCAGGGTTGATTTCTTGGAAGACTAGAGTGAACTCCCTTCTTTCATGGCTCATTCGAAATGGGTAGGATGGCCCATTTCCCTCTACATTTCCACCTCTCTTTGAAGTGAACGGCCTACTCGAAGTAGATCTTGGTATCTACTCATCAAGACGATAATTCGCAAACTTTCATTTACAGATACAGGACCATGAATCCTTTTGTCTAACTTGTCGGCCCAAAAAAGAAATTTTTCTTGGTGCTGACTTTTAGTAATCTCCAAATTTTGGAGAAAATACCTATGACAAAAGCATCTCGGACATTTGTCCGGATCCATATTTTATTTGATGTCTCCTCCGTTAGGATAAATACTATTATGTAATAAATAAGATATAATTCCTTAATAAACCTATGGCTCTGATACCATTTTTAGATCCTTTATCATGCCAAGATTTATATCAAACATGCAAAGATTTTCGTAATAAAATATCAACATGTTCTAATTTCAATGAGTAATGTGCTCAAAAAATTTCATAAAAATCCAGTCGTGAAAAACAAAAATTCCGTCGGTATATATTCAAAACCCGGTCATAGAAAACACAAAACTTGTCATTATTTCTCGACCAGATTTTGGTTTAATATGAAAACCTTCCATATTTTAATTTTTTACTACCATTTTAAAATATTTTGTGCATCTTATTAATTGAAATCATTTTGAAATACTAATTATTAACCATATATGTAATAGAGAAATTTTGTTCTTAATTAAACATTTTGGATAGATAAGCGTGGGTAAAATAGTCTTATTGGGCACTTTTCATATATTTTTACAAAAGAGGGCACTTTTCATTTTAGTGATATGGAAGAGGGCATTTTTCATAAATAACTAATATATATATATATATATATATATGAGCTATTTATGAATAGTACCCCTTTCCGTAACTTAAAATTAAAAGTGCCCTATCTTGTAAAACTACATGAAAAGTGCCCAAATTATGTGTTTTTGCCCCTTATACCCTTGCTTAACATAATCTCTCTATTATCAATATAGTTAAGCATAATTAATACTTCAAATGGAATAAATCATGCATTTCTATCAGGCCCATCACACTTCCGTATAAATTCAATATTAATACCAACTATTCATACCTTCTTTGACCGATAAGCTGTCGGGTCGTATCCACCGGAAGTTTTAGGCACCACGTCCAACCACCAGGAACACCTTATGGTTTCCAGACGCAGATTCCTTCAACAGCTTACAGCACAGCCCTCGTTCGTTTCCTACCCGGGGCGTATAAGTATTTGGTTAGTAAAAATAAGGAAAATATAAATCCAGAAGATGATGAACAAAAGCCCAAATCTTATTAAGGAATTATAAATATATATTACATACTAATTAGATCTCCTTTAGGGAGGAGACTAACTTGTTTAGCTACCTATGGTAGCGGAAAGAAAAACAACTCGCATAAACTATATAGAATACAATGTTTATTGTTGGAGAGAAGTCAGGAAAATTTTCGATGCCCTAACTCTTCTCCAATGCCTTCTTTATATAGGAGTCTTTAGGCCTCCTTCCTTGATGCATTATTGCCTCGGATACCTTATCCTTCTTTTCCCATGTGACCCTGGGTCCAGATAAGGTAAGCATCTTGTAGTGGTCGGACCCCTTCTTTGAATTCTTTTCAAAAGTTAGTTGTCCTTTCTTATTATTGTTCCACCGACGATTCTTTTTATGGTGGAACGTCTTTTTCTTCCACCCACCATTGTCGTTTTCTTTTTGGTGGGTGCTGCTTTATCACATGCTTTCTTTTACCAAAAGCATCTTCTACTTTATTCTCACATGGCCTCTTTATTTCTGTCGGCCATCTGCCTTTTTTGGAGGGACCCTCGGAGCTCGTCCCTTCTGAGAAGTATTCTTCTCCTCATACTCGTTGGCTCGGAACTTCTTCTTATCTGGTTTGGGTAAGAAGCCCTTTCCGAACTCAGGTTCACGTTGGACTGGACAATCCGAACATATCTTGGACTCCCCATGGCCAACATGAGCCATGTTGCAAAATTTTCGATGAGTCTCTTTACTCATCGCCATCTTGTTTTCCCACAGAAGAGTTCTTTTCCGCTCAAAAGCCTCTTCCGCGAACTTGGTTGTTTTCCATGTCATAGTATTTAACAGGAACGATCCATTCATTGAATTTTGAAAGAATTTGAATGGAAACTTGACTTTGTCCATCTCTGTGAGACAGACCCATAATCCCCATGCTCGCCTTGTCGTGATTTGATCATCAAAAATGGAGGCGATCATTGGAACCTCATTAGATGGTGCCTTGATTTGATTGAAGGCATCCATTCGGGGTCTTCGAAGCCTTATATAATGAAAGGCCTCATGATTTCCCTTCCCTGCTGGTTCTGGGGCTGCACTTATAAAATACAGCTCCAGTGTATCACCTCGGCAAAGTTGGTCGTTATTTGCCCAGGTATCATGTACCGCTTCCTCGATCCAACGAGGTAGACCCTTGATTTCTGGAAACGATGGGGACATAGTATAAACTGAGGCAAGTGCCCCAAATTCATACCACTGCTTGACATCATGGGGTTTTGATCCCGGCATCATCCATACCCGTGGATATTTCCCCGAGATATCAACCCTGCTAGTACTTGGATTGATACCTACTCTTGTGAATAATTTCTCCCAGTTCGCCTGATATGCCTGTTCAGAAGAGGAGAAAATAATCAAGTTAGTAATAGACTCAGATTTGCCTGTCATGGGCCTGAGACTAATCTCTCCCTCTTTTTCCCCAGAGGTGGAGGGTTGACATGATGGTTCAGGCGGTAAAGCCCTATCATCATCTTTTTCTTGGGCCAGTGGTTCAGATTCCACCAGTTTAGAACTTGCTAGAGGGGTATTTGAATCCCCATCTACCGGTTTAGGTGTCGGAACACGAAACTCTGATTTCTCTAGAGGATGTCTAGAAGCCCGCAGGATTGGCTTTTCCAGTGCTGACCCTAACTGAGTAAAGGTCAGCAAACAGGCTCTTATTCTACCGGAGACTTTCGTCTTATCGGTAGCTTGCATTTTCCCCATCTGATCGGCATGGAGAGTGCACTCGTCCCATTCGTCCGAAAGCATTTCCAAGTTTTCTCGGAGATGCCTCTGTGCTAGCATGATGGATCCAACCTCAGCAGGCTCCATCCCTTGTTAAAAAATCTGCAAGAATATTTTCATGAGATTTTACTACAACAATATCATAAACATAATATTGATATAAAGCTTGCCATCTAAGTAATCTAACCTTTTCAGGCTTTGATTCTATGTTATTTCTTAGGAAAGCTTTAACCTGGGTATTATCAACTTTTAAAGTAAATTTCTTTGCTAATAAGAATAAAGGCCATTTCTTAAAAGCCTTCACCACTGCAAAGAATTCCTTCTGTTGATATGTCATCTGATGGCCTCATCTTTGGAGAACAAACCACTACAATATCTACATGGTTCTTCTCCATATGGAGTGATTTTCATTAGGACCGCTGCCCACCAATGATCACTCGCATCTGTATAGAGGACCAGATCATCCTCATCCTGTGGAATTGAAAGCTTTGGGAGATTTTTACATTCCTCCTTTAGCTTTTTCATTCCCTGTCGATGCTCTTCCGTCCATATAAACGGAACATCTTTCTTTAGTAAATTACTAAAGACCTTCCTGTGTTTCGCAAGATCTTTAATAAACATTCCGGCGAAATTAACAACTCCTAGAAAACTCTGAAGTTGTTTCTTCTCTTTCAATGTTTCTGGAAAATCCTGGACCTTTTGCACAATATGTTCCTGCAAAGTTATTCCAGACTCATCGATCTCTATTCCCAAAAATTCCATTTTTTGTGTAGCAATTACTGCTTTCTTTTCAGACAGCACTAATCCCTCCTTGTAACAAGCATCTGCAAATAATTCCAGATGTTTGATATGTTCATCCATATCTTTTGATGTTATTAGTATATCATCAATATAGAAAAACATAAAAGAAAAATAATCTTTAAAAAGATTATCCATCTTTCTCTGGAAAATCTGGGGAGCATTAGCTAACCCCATTGGCATTACGTTCCAAACGAAATACCCTTGTGGTGTTGAGAAAGCTCTAAGTCTCTTGCTTTCTTCGTCCATGCGAATCTGGTAAAAACCTGACTTGCAATCAAACTTTGAGAAGACCTTAGTATTACGTATGCAGTTAATAAGGTGATCTCTACTTGGGATAAAATATCCATCAAACTCTAGAATATCATTAATCCCTTTGTAATTAATGACAAGTCTAGGTTTACCTCGCTTGATCTCACCATGATTCCTTACCAGAAACCTTGGGCTACTGTAAGGCGAATTAGCTGGCTCGATCAACTTCATATCAAGATATTCCTTGATAATAATTCTCATATCCTTCTGATCTATCAAGTTCATCAGGATTGGTCTGAACCTTAAAAACTCGTGCATCCTTTCCGGCTTCACCTTTAAGGTTGCTTTGAGTTGGTTCCTTTCCCACCAGGTCAAAGGATTCTCATTGTAGCATCTCGAGATCTTCCTTTTGACATCTGCAAGGGACACCTGCATTTCAACCTTAATTTCTTTGTTAGAAATCAAAGTTGCCTTAAGGATATGAACTTCCTCATCTTGAAGATCATTCTCATGGATACAGCTAAGCACTGCTTCGCTGAACCGCCTTTGATCCTTCATCTTTGGTTGACGAAGTTTGCCTTCATCACCACGCTTGCTGCGAAAAGCTACTGGAATCTGGCGATTAAAGGCTTTCCTCAATCTCTAAACAATGATTTTATACTCACAATTAGTTGTGAACACTAATCTTCGTCGCTCATTGTCCTGCGTGTATCTTGTGAACATCTGTAGGAAGTTATTTCCTAACAGAATATCTGCTCCCGTATCATGGAAATAGACTGGCGGTGTTTTAACCTTATACCAAGGTGTCTGACCTGCTCCCCCAATCAGTATTTCCACTTCTTTTACTCCTTTGGATAAGAGTAAAATTCTTTTGGAGAAATCTCTTCCAGCAATTTGAGGTAAAGTATCCTCAACTTCTGCTGGGAAAATTCCCCTTCTTGCTGTGCATATTCCTGCACCTGAATCAATATAGGCCGAGAAGTACTCTGCCTTATATTTTTCATATAACACTCCCACTGGAATGTATATCGAGAATGGACTTGTCATACGATTAGGAGTCATTTTTCCTCTATCGTAATCATCATCCCCTGGTCCATCTGTTTCCAGGGCTTGAATCTTTCCAAAAAATCCCGCCCTAGAATCAGAACATCTTCTCGTCCTGCTCTTCCCTTAACCTCTACCATAAAACCCCCTAGGTCAAGGGTTCCATTGTAATGGTTTACTTCTGGTTGCGGGAGATAATACAAGACACTACATGAAAAATTATTTTCCCATCTTGTAGTATCAAATCTTGTTGTCATCCCTCTCTATTCTTCTGGACATTTCAGATTAACTGAAACCTGAGCTTTCCATGGGAATTGGGGTTGACCCTCTTGGATGAGTTTCCTCCCAAAAGGTTGAGATATAATTCTATCTCCTTGGAAGGATAATCTTCCTGAGCTTATCTTAAGACTTTGATCATGTCTTATGACAGGCCTCTCTTGTATTCGAATGTTGACTTCCCTTTTTTGTGGAATCTCCATTCTGTCAGGACCAATAGCTGTGGTTACCTTCTTGAAGATATCAGGTATCTCGATGAACGGCTTTCCCAAAAATAACTCTGTATGGTGAGAGTTGGAAAGCGCATATGATATCTGATATGTTATTGAATAAGGTGTATTTCCCTCATCCAATAACTCCTTCCTTTTAAAGTCCTGATAAAGAGTCAGAGCTTTACTGAATCCCGAGTCGTTGAGATTGTAGGCAATTTTGGGATAGACAATTCTCACGACTTGGCCAGCACAAAGATTCCCCGTGATGATTCCCATCACCGAATCTTGTAGGTTTCTGATCCTCCTATCACATATAGCTATGTCGATTGGAGCATCAATTCCTGTAAACATCGTGGATTTGAGAACTAGTTGTATTGCCCCGATATGAATCCATCGCATCTTTTCGGCAATCTCTGGTTTTAGTTTCTCCAAATCCTCACGGATGTCGCTTGCTGGAATCAACTGCATCTCCACTTGATTCCCCGTAAACTCAATAGGAAGTGACATCTCTCGTCTAGTAATTCCATATACGATATGATGTTTCCTTCTTCCTAGACTGAAATTCCTTAGTACTTCGTCTAGGTTGCTGGCATTAAAACCTTGATACTTCTGAATATTCAAGGTTTTCTTCATGATTTTGTCAATCAGGTTCGGCGAGATCATCGTTCGACTAGAAAATCCAGTCCGATCTTCTTTCTCCTGATGACAAGACTCAGCTTCAGTCTGAAGATTCTGTAGATCCATCTAAATATTCATCTTTGCTAAGAATCTCTTCTTGCTCGTATATACTCTCGTCTGAGGGTATATCTTCAAACTGGTACACTTGTACCAATTCCTGGTAATATATGGCATCTTCGATGTCTGGAGTAGACTCGAACCTTCGCATGCCTCTGTGCTCGTTGTCTGGACAATTTGTGGAAATGTGTCCCTTCGCCCCGCATGTCTAGCAATTGCAATCCTTAAAACTTTCATTAGCTCTAGTGTGAGCTTTTCTGAAAGTTTTTCTTGCTGGAGTTCTTTCCTGGAAACGGTTTGAACTGGATCCCTGGAATGAACTTCTACTGCGAGCTGGGCCGCTTCTTTGTCCAATTTTGTATGATCTAGCTTTCTGTCTAGACCACATCATCCTTGGCTTCCAAGATCTTCCTCTTGAATTTTTTTCTTTGGAATAGGGTTGGTACCTATTCTTTCGTCTTTTGGTTATTGATGGCTCGCCTCCAATAACAACTAGAAGATCATTATCTTCACAGTTCAGATGAGCTGCTTTGTTGATTCTTCGCAGCCTCTTCAGATTTTTCTGAGCAATGGCTTGTTGGCACCACTCTGAAAGCTTTTGATGTACATAGGACATCCTTTTGGCGATGCTGTCACTACCCTTGGGGATATAATCCTTGATCAACATCTCCTTCCATGGGCTCGGAAATTTTAAGAAGAAAATTTCCTTCGCGATCGTCTCATCAGCTTTTGACTGATGTTGGTAGATTGTAAAGAGCTGAAGAAATTTATTGAGCGTCTTTGGGTCCAAGACTGTATGTCTTAGATTATATAACGCCAATAGATACTTTCTTCTTTTCTCTCTATCAAATCCCTCGTAGTATCCTTCTCCGATGAAATGATCTTTGAAGAGGACACTCATCCTTCGGATAATCTCCGAGTAGGATTCCTCTGCGAAGCATTGATTTTTTACTTCGAGGTAGAATCCTTCCCAGGCGATTTTTACAACGCCTGCAAGACTAATTTCAAGAATCTTCACTAGTCCTTCTTTGTTAACATCGAGAGTAGCTGCTGCGATCCGCATCGCTCCTCCCCACTCGTCGATCACTGCTTCCCGATCTTTAAAGCTAACTTCATCAAGATCAAGCATCACTCCATATGGATGGATAGGATCCAGGGTGGCTCTTCCAACCGGTGAATCTTGGATTCTGGGTTGTCGCCTTCTTCTGGTTCTTTCCATCAGTATGGCTTCATCGGGTACCGTTGAAGTATACGATGGTCCGGCATGGAAGTCACGAGCTTCCCTCATGGCTTCTTCAGGTGGCGGTGGTGCTTGTTGATTTAAAGGGAATGCTCCATGTGCCGCATTTCCCTCAACCATTTGATGTTGGTTCATCTTGAGATCAACCACCTTCAGGTTAGCAAAGGATTCTGCTAACTCTTGTAGATCTTCAAGTCTGATTCTTTCAAGGTTATTCATGATTTTTCACCTTGGAATAATCGTAAATATCTTTCCACTTGAGGATCTCTGTCTTTATCCTTTACTGGTAAAGGGTATTTTGGTCCTTCGGGGAATAGCATCTTGTTTCTTTTTTCTGAACAAGATATGTTCTCTAACTGGCCAACTCGTCCCTGAATATCTTTCAAGATGGTCATAATCTCATCTTGTTGAATAGATATTCTCTTTATCTCTTGGGGTACGGTAATTAGGCGATTGCCGTAATTTTGCACCATCTTCTGGATCTCCCTTAAATCAACCGAGAATTTTGATATGTCAGGGTCGATTTCTCGGAAGACCGGAGTGCCTTCCCTCCTTTCTTGACTCATTAGAAATGGGTTGAATGTCCCATTTCCATTTGCTAGTTCACCTCTTGTTGAAGTGAATGGCCTACTCGGAGTAGATCTTGGTATCTACTCATCATGACAATGATCCGTAGACTTTCCTCTACGGACACAGGACCATGAGTCCGTTCATCCAATTTGTCAGCCCAGAAAAGGAATTTTTCCTGGTGCTTTCTTGTGGTAATCTCCAATTTTTGGAGAAAATACCTGTAACAGAAGCATCTCGGACAATCGTCCGGATCCATATTTTCTTGGTGTCTCCTCCGTTAGGAAATAATTAAATGCAATAAATAAATTTAATTCCTTAATAAACCTAAGGCTCTGATACCATTTTCGATGCGCTGTTATGCCAAGATTTATTTCCAACATAAATCCATGTTCTAATTTCAATAAGTAATATGCTCAAGCAATTTCATCAAAATCCGGTTGTGAAAAACAAAAACTCGGTCGTCAAAACCTGGTCACTATTTAAAAACCCAGTCATTAAAATTCGATCCCTATTTTTCCGACCAGATTTTTGTTCCATACTGGTTTGAAATATTTTGAGTCATCTTATTAATTGAAATCATTTTGAAATACCAATTATTAACCATATATGTAATAGAGAAATTTGTTCTTAACTAACCATTTTAGGCTAGATAATCAAGGGTAAACAAGTCTTTTTGGGCATATTTCATATCTTTTTACAGAATAGGATACTTCTCATTTATGTTTTACAGAAGAGGGCATTTTTCACAATTATCTCTATATATATATATATTTGAATTTTATATTTAATATTTGATTTAATCAGTACATGATTTTAACATATTATTTAAATAAAATAATTAGGAATATACACAAAACTGAAAACTTGATCGGTTAAAATAAAACCCAATCGTATTTAAACAAAACTCGGTCGTCGGGTTTTGTTAAGTACGATCGAGTTTTGTTTTAACCGACCGGGTTTTTGTTTTTTTGTATATTCCTAATTTTTTTTATTTAATAATATGTATGTGTGGTGTTGGGTGTGTATAATTTTTGTTTAATTAAATTGGATGTGTTTTCTAGAATATTTACATATGAGAACAAGGCAAAACAAAATTGTCGCGCACATGTCATTTAGACATATGCGACCTCCGAATATGGTCACCAAAAATGTCAATTTTAAGTTTCCAATTCGGTAAATGCCAAATGGTCACCGAGTTTTCTAGAATATTTACACGTTTTCATATGTTTTCGAGATTTCTTGTATTGTTTTATCATTTTATGAATAGATATGAATCTTATCAATATTGGGACTCTAGTAAACTATAAATACATAGTATTATGGACTCATTTACCATTAGATTCATATTATCAGTCAAATATCAAATTCATCATAGGGTTTAGTGTATTTTGTATTTTTTTTCTTTTTTGGTGGATATTACATGATCAGAGTCTGACAACTAAAGACCGCGAATCTACGACATGAAGATTTGTATTATTTCAGTATTGTTTTTATTATGAGTACCAAGATGTTTTACGATTCTAGGATTTTGTAAGACATATTTCAATTTATAGATTCGTAATAGTATTTCCTAATTTTTCTTCTATTTCAATATTTATGTTTCTTGACTTTATTTCACATGTTTTAATACTTTATCAATATTATTGCATGTCAGTTGTGTTTTCAATGTCATATCCAAATTTATTTTGCAATCAATATCTTAAAATATACTCCCTCCTATTTTTTTAAATGATGTTTTGAGGTTATGCACAACTATTAAGGAAATCTTTTTATACCTATATTAACCTTATTTAATGTTAATTTATTCTCAATAACTTTAATTATTTTAGTGTAAAAACAATAAAAGAGAGCCTCGTATAAAGTAATTTAAGTGTAAAAACAATTAAAGATACGTTAAATATTAAGAATATGATGAAATTTAAATGAACTTTCATGATTTAAATAAGGGTATGATGGACAAAAGTATCTAAAACATCATTTATTTTTCAAAAAGTTCAAAAGGTCAAAACATCATTTATAAAAAATAGGAGGGAGTAATATAAATTTTGTCTTGACACCTAGTGGAGTAACTGTAGGAATAAATTCTTATTGCGCTTTCTGTAATTAATTTATTTTTCTTGAGACCTAGTGGAGATAGAGATTAAGTGAATCTACTACCACCAAACTTCTCTATCAAAAGTATATGTTTACATGTATGATCTTTCACATAACTTAAGAATTAAAATTGATAATTAGATTTAATAGGTATCTTCCATTAATTGATTTAGTATCTATGCATTGCAGTGATATCCATTCTTTCTTATTTTATTTTATATCATCATTTACAAATTGGTTCTTGTTTAATTGGCTATTACAAAAATATTATTCAATTTTGTTGCCTAAATAATAATAAGATATTTGAATTAATTAATCAGTGTGTTTTCGTTTTTCAACCTCTGTGGATATGATATTCGACTGTTTATTTACTATACGTATTTTGTGTTAGAAAATAATGCGTTGAGTATAAATGAATGCACTAGAATCCTTTTTTTCTATATGATGTAATTATTTTATTTTCAAAATTTTTTTGTTATTAAAAACTTATCGAAAGATTATGTTTCCTAAATAATAATAAGGTGTTTTGTTAATTAATCATTTTTTTTTTCGATTATGAGTCTCTATGGATATAATACCCTACCTACCTGTCTACTATATTTATTTTATTCTAAAAAATAGTGTGATCAATGCTCTTGCGTATTTGTTTTCCCTTTTTCTTTCTTTCTTCGTTAAAAGAGTATATGTGTGGCTAGAACAAAGCCGTGAAATAGATAGGGTGTACGGAGAAAGCAACAGAACTATGCTAGTAGATTTTGTAGCTTTTGTAGATTTTGATGTGTTGTGCAATAATTCAGTTTTCAATTTCCTTGAGATAATTATGTGATCAACTTTTAAATATGACAATTTAGAAAAATTAGAAGAAAAAAAATCTTTAAATAGAGTAGTCCATCTTTTAAAAAAAATAGATTACATTAATATTAAATTATATAGCCGCGTCACGAAGGACTTGAACTCAAGACGTATTGTCTTGGATATTAATTTTACTATCACTAGAACAAGGTTATTTTATTAATATTCATGCACATCCAAATATGATTAAATTAAATGGGATAGAAAGAGTAATTAGTTCGCAATACAAAAATATATCAATTAAATTATTCAAGGCTAAGAAATAAAAAAAAAAAAAACCAATTTAGTTTAAATGGCGAAAATCGATCATATACTTAAGAATTTTAAAAATAAATTTTCAATTTAAAATGCTCGTTATCGAAAAAAGAAAGGATCATAATTTCAAAAATCTTACAGATATGATCACCTAATTATTTGATCAAAATCAATAATTTTAATTAATAAAGAAACTTGATTTTAGAGTTAATCATTGAGATATATAATATATGCATGTGGATGACATGCATACACACATGTATATATATATATTATGATGTAAAAACAAATCCTACCTGCAGCATCCAATCCAAACTTAACACATATATTAACCTATCAATTTTATAGGTGTTCTTGTATCCTATCAAAAATTGACAACCCAACCTCCAAAAACCCTAGTTGATTTCATTCAACCATGCCAATAAATATAAATATGTATCTTAATATTTAGTGTATAGAGACTATATAGGTATCTTTAAGTAAAAGATTATAGTTTAGTTTTAAAATTTTAATTTGTTTTGAAGGATGACAAAATAAGGATGTTGTAAGTTGCATTAAAACATTGTTGAGCACAATAGGAGATGGGCGAATAAGTGTGTCACCATATGATAAAACATGGGTTTCACTTATAAAAAATATTAGAAAACACTCATATATTTCCTAGTACATTGGATTGAGTGGTGCAACATCAACTTGAAGATGGTTCATGGGAAGACCAACATTTTTTCTCACTCTATGATTGATTAATAAACACAAACGCTTGTGTCATAGTATTGAAGTCTTGGAATGTTCATCACAACAAGATTGAAAAGGATTGGGAATCATATAATTTAAAATATATATATAAAAAATAAATAAAAACACCACTTTTGGTTAAATATTTTCAAAATATGGCTGAATAGGTTTTTTCTCAAAGAAAATTTAATTCAACTCGACTGAGATACATCTACCAAGTTCAAGTATTAATTTTTGTTTCAATTTTTGAGGTGAGGTCATTTTTTTATATTACAAAATTAACCATCATACTCTTCAATAATTTTTTTCTTCCTCAAAAAAATACCATAATTTTCTATATCCGAATTAAATAAATGATAAAACGCTAAAATTCATGTATATATCTTTGTAAATGTTTAGGAATATTATATGCAAAGAAACATTTGGCGAAACTTGAAGAAGCATGTGATGAGCACATGACATGTATGTTTAAAATAATATATTAGGGTGTTCCAATAATAATGGCTCGTTTCTATAAAATGAAGCATTTTATTCTTGAAAATTGAGTAACTTTATTGAGATGCACTACTTTACACATAAAAGATTACTTTCTTAGTATCGTGCCCAAAAGTATTGTGTCATAAATAATGAGACGTGGGGAGTGGTTAATATTAAAGTTTTATTCAACCTGATTAAGGTATGTGATTGTTTTAACATTTAAATTCACTTTCAATTGATTTTTATAGTAGGTATTCTTATAACTTGTTGCTACTTATTTAATATGGGCACATAATAAGTCAATTTTGGACAATTGATAGACTACATTACTTAGTTAGCTTATGTATATAAGATCCAACTCTGCGCATCTACTGGCAACGGACATAATAATTTGATGGCACTAATGTGACAATGCGACAGATGAGTCATCATAAATGTGATAATACTATTTTACTAGACCATAGCTAATTTGAACTTGAGAATTAATAAAATTTTAGTTAGTCAAGATTTATACTACCAAGGGATGGATGAGGGAAAAACTGTATAGTAATTGAGTTTAATGAAAACATGATAGCTACTAAGTTTTCCAATTGATATGAGAAACAATATTGATTCATTAATTTATTATTTAATTTTATACCATCGTTCGTAAATTGATTCTTTATTTAATTGGCTATTACAAAAATATTACACAATCTGATGCCTAAATAATAATAATAATTAGAATGTGTATTTGTGCGATGCATATATAAAAAAAATACAATTATAATTTATATCATATATAGGAAAAATACAATTATAATTTATATTTTATGTGCGAGATAATGATGTTTCATTTATTTATCATATTATTCATCATATGATTTGAGAAGCTCTTTATTAGTGCATTGGAGATGTATTATTGCAATTTGAACTGTCAAAATTATCAAGCCGAACTTTCTAAAATTTTCAAATCCATCCAAACTTGCTAAAAAAATCGAACCTATAAATATACGCTCATTTCGTCCCTTTATGTGTTGTCGGGTGAACGTGTTTTACCCATACATATAATGTACTATAAATATTTTTACTTATAGAAAATATTGTGAATAAAATATTTTTATTTTAATAATTTAAGGTTAGATTTTTAATATTTTAATTAAAAAATAAAATAAAAAAATAAATTATTTATAATGGGTGGACTTTTTTAAGAAATTTGTTTAGCCCAGAATTCTTTTTTGATGGATTACTTTCAAACCTCAGTTTTTGAAATCTAACCCCATCCAAACCCTGACTACTCCGAGTGGACAAGCTGGGTCGGGCCTTTTATGACTCTACTATATATATACATATTTGTGAGTGATAAATTTGATATTAAATAAATTTTTATATGTTATATATGAGATTAAAAATCTTATAGGGGTCTTTAATATGAGATGTATATAATATAAGCTTGTTAATGGGTGAGTAAAACTCGGATCGAAACCAAACAGTTGAATATCAGATTCAGACCTGGACTCGAACCCGGACCGTTAATTAAAATATTAATGGTTCGGATCCAGGAGAATACCATGGGTATTATTGGGTATGGGTCACCCATGGGTCTTGTTAAGTTTTATTTATATAATTATTTTTGTCACCAATTCGTTAAAACGAATCTGGATTCCAAATAGATTAATTAAATATAAAATATTTAATAATGAAACTTCACTCTTATTTTATTAACCATTATTAAAAAGTCACTTAAATACCATAATTATTTTGCGACTTATATGTGTTTATTATTTGGGTACATTTATTATTGAATTAGGATGTATAGAGTGTTCGTCTACGATCAAGAATGTAACACGAGATATTATAAAATTGTAATACCTCGTCTTTTTAAGTTTCGAAATAAATTATATTCGAACGCGATTATTATATATATATTGAACATTTTAGTTAATTAATGAAAGTTCAATCTAGTTGAAGAGGAGTTGGTTTAAAATAAATAAGTAATCATAGATTTATTGATTATATTATTAAGAAGGGTTAATATTTAGGAGATGTGTTACACTTTGGATTAATTATATAAGTACAAGTATAGGTATATGTTACACAATTAGAGAACTATATTAATATTAAGGATTATGATTTATACTTTGGACTTATAAAAAAATTTTAAGTGTAAAAATATGTTATGAATTTTGGAGAATTTATAAATAATATGCATAGGGTGCATACAACTATATATTTGTGTGATTAAGATTTATATATATATATATATATATATATATATATATCATGTTATACGTATGAATATATATATGATGCTTGGAAATTTGATGTTTGCAAGAAATAGAACCACACGCATATATATATGGATATGTTAAGACATGCAACTTAAATAGGTTGGGAAGTAAAGATAGAACACTCAAGTATATGCACATGTATATACTATTATATAGTAAAGTAAGGAAAGATAGATAAGTAAAACTCTTCATTAAAACCAAATAACCATATATATATAGATATAGTG
This sequence comes from Leonotis leonurus, assembly GCA_026898415.1. NCBI lineage: Eukaryota > Viridiplantae > Streptophyta > Magnoliopsida > Lamiales > Lamiaceae > Leonotis > Leonotis leonurus. The sequence goes on from JAPKLX010000214.1 coordinate 295,169, forward strand.
CTGAAAATTGGTTTATACAAGAGGAGAACCTACACGCATAGTTTTCTATGATTTAGATTTGAATAAGATCTTCAGACTTAGAGTGAAATAAGGATAAGGAAGTGCACTCAAGTGTGGATAGATATACATGCATGAATAGTTAACCATTTAATTAAGGAAAGAAGAGAAAGTAAAACATTTCAATAGAAACAAAACCATATGTCTATATGTGTTAGTGTATTACATTGTAAATAAACAAACTAAGGAAAATCTAGGCTACAACATAAAGCTGTGCAGCAGCATTTAAAATAGGAAAGAAGGAAAGCTATCTATAAGTGTAAGAAGGTGATGATCAAAATAAACGCATGGAAGGAAAGCTTAATGAAGGAAATAAAATAGGCATGCTGTTGCAGCTGCAAAGAAGAAAATAAACAGAGTATAAAGGGGTTGCAGTCTTCGGTTGAGTGAGGGAGAAAGTGAGGGAGAAAGTCCTCCATACATGCTCTCACATACCCTACAAAAGAATAGCCATAAGATCTATTAAACTAACTATTCTAAAACTTAAGCACTAAGATAGAGAACACCACACTGCAACATATCTATAAAAGGGACATAGGGACTGCCTTGAACCTTTTATCACCCCACACCTTTCACATAGAAACGGCAGTTTCATAAAAGAGATGCAGCAGTACCAATATTCAAGAGCAGTCACCTTCACATTCAAGAAAAGAAGGAGATAAAAGACTAAGGTAGTCTCAACCTTCTTTTATATATTAGCTAATGAATCATAATACTTAAACTTCTAAAACCAAAACAGAGTACCAACTATGTAGTTAAAATTTCAGAACATAAGATACAATCAAGTAGTTTACAAAGTCCAGTCTTTATATATGTTCTAAATCCCAGTTTAAGGGCAGAACATGAACTTAGAATATATGTTCATAGTGTTGAACAACAAACACTAAACAATTATTTTTCCAGAACATAGAAACAGAGTAGGAATTTATGTTCTGTCAAGTTAAGTATATTAAAAACAGAGAACACACCTTCCTGAACAGAGGATAGATGTTCATAGATTGAAAGATTTAAAACCTTAAACTCAATCTTAGACATATGCTCGAACCTAGCAACTTCTTTATTAAAACCTCTGAAATCTGAGCACTCATCGATCTTGTTATATGAAGATTTTCAGAAAATCAGTGTACATCTAAAAACATTATGAACCCAAAACCAGAAACATGGAACTGGCTCGGGAACCTTCAGCAATATAAGTTCACAGCAATGAAATGAAAACTTAAGTTAACCGAATTCTCTCTACCCCAGAATCGAATGTCCAGAACAAAAAAAGAGTTCTTAGAGCCAACAAATACAGGACTAATAAACTGAGCATTTCAGTGTAATAAATTCAGAAATTAGGGACCTGCATCCAACTAGAAAGCACACAAACAATTAAAAATAACACTTAGCTTAAATCGGTGGATTTCCTCGGTAAGGAAAGGACCAGCAGAACACCCAATTCATCCAAACAGCAAATCAAACCAGTCCTTAAAACCAAAAAGGAAACCAAATTAATAAGAAATGAGTCTTAGTTCAAATCTTTAGCATGCAGACACAGATAAGGGATTAGAAATTAAAGTAGAAATTTTAGAGCCATTTTACCTTCTTGGGAAGAAATCAAGAGCCAAAGCACCACTGTAAGAAGAGAGGAGAGTTGAGTCGGTGAGAGAGATGAGTAGGTAGAAGGTGGAGAAGCTCGACGACTGCTGTGGTTGCCTTGCAGTCGAGAGGATTGAGAAACCAAGAGTGAGAAAGGGAAGAAGACACAGAGAGTGAATACAGAGGGAAAGTGATAGGATATGGCCCATCAACTAAGCCCAACAAATAAGGCCCACCACCTAAGCAGCTCGGCGGCCCAACACCTCGGCCCATCAACTAAGCCCAACAAATAAGGCCCAACACCTAAGCAGCTCGGCGGCCCAACACCTCGGCCCATTAAGAGCAGCTCGGCCGGCCCAACAGCTCGGCCCACTTGGTGTAAACCGCCATTGTGTTATCTATAAATAGCTAGATTAAAGCTAGATTCAAGGACACACACATTCACAATCTCTGTAATTTCAGCTCTCAAGCTCTCAAAAGCTTCATAATAAAAGCTCTCCTCTCCGTGGACGTAGACTTTATTAAAAGTCGAACCACGTAAATCCCGTGTTATTTATTCCCTAACCATCATGCAAATCTCACCTCGAAAAACGGTGATCGATCACTGGCGCCGTCTGTGGGAAACGAAGTAAATTTTGTGTCCGATCACTATTTCCGAAGTGAAAACACAATGGTTAGATCCACTCGATCTAATGCTATAGCTGCTGCTGCTAAAGGAAAACAAAACGAGGCTGAAATGCCTCGTAATCCACCTCGTCTATCTACTAACGAAGGGGATGAACACTATGCTCGGTCTGGCAGGCAGGCCACGAACCGCCGAACTCCCGAAGGCCATGTAAAAGATGTCCTTTCCCACCGAGCTGATGACTCTATTAACAGTGCAAGATTGAATCAAAATCAAGGGAATACCACACTTCAACCTCTACTCGGCCATGCGCTCAAAGCATATCTAGATCTCCACGAGCAAGATTTCCTCAAATTCGCCGAACAACACCAACAACGAGGTCATTGCGAAGAGGATAAAGCGGGTCCATCACAACGACCCCAAGCTTCGGAGCAAGTTGCTGAAGAAAGAGACGATGAGGTCCTCCGAAGACCGCATACTCGCCGAGGCAACATTACTTCACCTCGGCGAGGCTCAACATCACCTCGCCCAAACGTCGACCATTACCGACGTAACGAGGAACACCGAAGAAAGACTCCACCTCGTCAAAACGTCGACCATTACCGACGTGACGAGGAATACCGAAGAAAGACTCCACCTCGTCAAAACGTCGACCATTACCGACGTGACGAGGAATATCAAAGAGAGAAGACGCCACCTCGTCGAAACGTCGACCATGCCCGACGTGACGAGGACGACCACCGAGAGGGAAGATTCACTGTTTACAGTAGAATCATTACCCCCTTCACCAACAAAATTCTCTACACACCACTCCCTTCAGCATACAGGGTCCCGCCAATCAAACCCTATAACGGTTCCTGCGACCCGAGCAATTTTTTGTCGCAGTACCAGTATAATATGCTGAACCAGGGACTGGCCGAGGATGTTTATATGTGCAAAGTCTTCCCCGAATTGTTGGTGGACAATGCACGGAAGTGGTTTGACAACCTCCCTCGCTGCAGCATAGGGTCGTATGCCGACCTTCTGGATGCCTTTGAGAGGCGCTTCTTCCAAAAAGCCGAAGCAAAAATAAGTTCAGCCCAACTCCTTACCTTGAAACAAGGACGAGGAGAATCCATTAGCGACTTCCTAGCTCGGTTCTACGATGAGAGCCTCAAGGTCGATCGCCTTTCGGATGATGTCCTCATTTCGGCGTTTCAAAACGCCATTCACTCCGGCACACTCTTCAGGGAGCTCGTAAAAGAGCGCCCCCAAACCTCCAAACAGCTATGGAGGATCATTGATGCATTTGCCGAAGCAGATGAGGCAGATAGGAAGAAACGAGCCACTGACCGACCTGAAGGTCAGGATAAAAAGAGAAGGGAGGAGCGAGCTGATCAAGGGCAGCACCGACGAGGCGCTCTTGAAAGAATCCAACGAGGTCCATTAGCATCTCGCCTCGGACCTCGGCCTGATCCGGAGCAAGATCGGTTCGCTCCGTTGAACAGATCTCGGGCAGAAATTTATGAGCTTCACGCAAACTTGTTCCAGAGACCTCCACCGCTATCCCGAACTGGATCAAGCAGACGATCACGGGATAAATACTGCGAGTTCCATGGCGGCCACGGCCATGACACCGAGGAGTGTCGCAATCTTGCCTCGGAAATCGACCGCCTAACACAAGATGGCACTCTAGGAAGATACCGAGGTCAAAGTCAACCGGATACTCAACCTCGGGGCAAAGGCAAACGGAGAAGAAATAGGGGAGAAAATTGCAAACCCCAAGATAAAAAGTCAAGACATGATGACGAAGACGATGACGAGAATCAACCTCAGTATGATGGAGTCATCGCCGCCATCATCGGAGTGCCCCAAGGTTCAACAAGGTCGTCGCTAAAGGCCGAAGCTCGAAACCGACCCTCGGAGGAGCCTTCGCATAAAAGATTCAAAAAGGACGAGGTCGTCATTTTCTCTAATGACGACCCTGTTCCTCATGCCTCGCCTCATCAAGATGCCACTATTATCGAAGCCGTGGTGGCCAACAAGTTGGTACACCGGGTCTTTATTGATAGTGGAGCCTCGGTCAGCGTGCTCTTCAAAGGCTGCTTCGACAAACTTGACATCGGAGAAGCACGCTTAAAACCAGCACCCGTTCCATTGAAGAACTTCACACAAGGGGAGACCTCGACGGATGGCACGATCTCTCTCCCCGTGACGGTAGGACGAAGTCCATTATCCACTACCAAGATAATTCCCTTCTTCGTCGTCAAAGCCAACTCTCCCTATAACATCATCTTAGGAAGAGATTGGCTGATAGCGACGAGAGCGGTCTGCTCGGCCTACCACTTGATGATCAAAATCCCTTCGAGGAACGGAGTTATCACACTTCGGGGAAATCAAACACAGGCCAAGGAGTGCATGCAGGTCGCACTCCGAGGTTCTGGTGTACAGCATCCCCAAGCATAGCAATTACGTAACCCCGGCGTGCCGAAGTCGACCTCGTCTGCTGCAGAAACTCTAGAAGACGTCGTACTCTATGAAAACGACGTGTCCAAGGTCGTCAAGGTCGGTTTCGTCGGGGGTACCGAACTCCGAGGTCAAGTCATTCAACTACTTCGGGAGTTTAGAGACATTTTTGCCTGGTCTCCTTTAGACATGACCGGGGTATCACCAGATATTATAACTCATCACCTCAACATTAACCCCGAGGTGAAGCCAGTTCGGCAAAAGCAACGAATCTTTGCTGCCGAGAGAAACCAGGTGATACGTGACGAGGTGCGTCAACTACAACAAGCCGATATTTTATTCGAAGTAAAATATCCGACATGGTTGGCCAACCCCGTAATGGTGAAGAAGCAAGTAGGAGGATGGCGCATGTGTGTTGATTATACCGATCTCAATAAACACTGCCCTAAGGATTGTTATCCCCTCCCTAACATCGATAAGAAAGTGGAAGCCCTCGTCGGTCACGAGGTGTTCAGCTTTCTCGACCTGTACAAAGGCTACCATCAAGTCCTTATGAGTACCGAGGACGCTCCGAAGACTGCCTTCGTCACAGACTTCGGCATTTTTGCTTATAAGAAGATGCCCTTTGGACTTAAAAATGCTGGAGCTACATATCAAAGGATGGTTGACAAAATATTTGAACTTCACATCGGTCAGATCGTTGAAGTATATGTCGACGACATCGTTGTCAAAAGCAAAAAAGTCAACACTACCTTGAGCGACCTCCAGGTCGTCTTCGAACTACTCCGCGAGGTGAACCTGAAGTTAAACCCAGGAAAATGTACTTTCTTGGTCCAGTCCGGAAAATTTCTAGGGTGTTGGGTTTCCCGCGAAGGATTAAAAGCTAATCCAGCAAAAGTTAAGGTCGTCCAGGAGATGCAAGCGCCGAAGTCGGTACACGATGTGCACCGGTTAACGGGCTGCTTGGCCGCGCTAAGTCGATTCCTATCTAAAGCAACCGAGAAGCAACTCCCGTTCTTCAAAATCCTTAAGAAGGCTCCAGACTTCGAATGGAATGACGAACACAAGTCAGCCTTCGAGAATTTGAAAAAGTACCTCGACAACTTGCCCACTTTGTCCGTCCCAAAGGAAGACGAGGTTCTTTCCTTATACCTTGCCGCTTCGGACGAATCAATAAGTGCAGTCCTAGTTCGCGAAGCACCTCGGCAATTGCCCATATACTTCATAAGCCGAGCCTTGAAAGGGCCAGAAACGAGGTACCAACCCTTGGAGAAGGTCGCACTCGCCTTAGTAAATGCTGCGAGACGACTTCGACCATATTTTCATGCTCACCCGATACAAGTATTGACCGACCTACCACTTCGGCAAGTGCTTACGAAGCCTGAAGCTTCGGGGCGAATCGCCAAGTGGGCGGTCGAACTTGGCGAGCACACAATCTCCTTTGCACCTCGGCAAGCCATCAAGGGGCAAGCACTGGCAGATTTCTTGGTGGAAACGGTATTCGCCGAGCCTCCGAAGCTTACCGAACCTGCCGAGGATAATACCGAAGAGAAAACGCCGAAGACACCTCCCGTAGACTGTTGGAAGGTCTATGTCGATGGGGCGTCGGGCAAAAAGGGAAGCGGAGTTGGAGTTTTGTTCATCAGTTCGGAAGGGAAACAAATCCCTTATGCTTTACGGTTAAGCTTCCCAACCACCAATAACGAAGTGGAATACGAAGCTCTAATAGCCGGACTTCGCCTCGCGCAAAGCCTTCAGCTACGGGCCATCCAAGTCTACAGTGACTCCCAAATCATAGTGAGCCACGTCCTAGGAAGGTACGAAGCGCGAGATAAAAGGATGAAGAAGTATCTCCACAAGGTCAGAACTTTACAAGAAAACTTCTCATACTTCGAGTTGATACGAATCCCGAGAGGCGAAAACGACCGAGCTGATGCATTAAGCAAGCTCGCGTCGTCATCCACGGCCTCTCCTGTAGAAGAAGTCACAACCCGAAGTATAGATGAAGCCGAAGTGAACACAGTAATCGATGACGAGCCGAGCTGGATGACACCACTTCAGGATTATTTAGAAAGAGGCGAACTCCCTGATGATAAAATTGAAGCTCGGAAGCTTCAGAACAAATCAGTCAAATATATCTTGGATCGGGGAGTATTGTACAGAAAATCATATCTTCAACCTCTTCTAAGATGCGCGGGACCCAATCAAGCGGACTACATCCTACGCGAAGTGCACGAAGGATCCTGTGGCAGTCATGTTGGAGCTCGGACTTTAACCAGGAAAATTATGAGATGGGGATACTATTGGCCGACCATGCTTCAGGACGCAGTCGACCTCGTCAAAAGATGTCCAAAGTGCCAAATTCATGCAACAATAACGAGGGTACCTCAAACCGAGCTGACCACCATGCAAAGCCCCTGGCCCTTCATGCAATGGGGGATAGACATCGTCGGTCCTTTTGAGCAAGCCCCTGGCCAACTACGATTCCTAATAGTCGCCATCGACTACTTTACGAAGTGGGTAGAGGCCGAGCCTCTTGCAAAAATTACGAGCAAAAAAGCCCTCAACTTCGTTTGGAAGAATATAGTTTGTCGCTTCGGTGTACCTCACATCCTCGTCTCGGATAATGGAACTCAATTCACGGATAAGGCATTTAAAGAATGGTGTGACGAGCTCAATATCCAGCAGAAATTCACCTCGGTAGCGCACCCTCAAGCAAATGGTCAGACCGAAGTCACGAACCGGACAATAGTCAAAGGTTTAAAGACTCGTCTCGACAAAGCCAAGGGAGATTGGGCCGAAAACTTACCCCAAGTCCTATGGTCCTACCGAACTACACCTCGGACGTCCAATGGAGAAACACCATACAGCCTCGTCTACGGAACCGAGGCAGTAATCCCAGTAGAGATCGGTTTGCCGAGCCCCCGAACTATAAACTTCACAACAGATGACAATGAAGAAAGCCTCCGAACTAATTTGGATTTATTGGAGGAAAAACGAGAACAAGCCTACATACTAGAAGCTCGGTACAAACAACAAGTAGCTCGGTATTACAACAATCGAGTGAAGTATCGACAGTTTCAAGTAGGCGACCTCGTTCTTAGAAATAATGAAGTTAGTAAGGCGGAGAAGCTCGGTAAACTCGAAGCTACCTGGGAAGGTCCTTATCAAATCCAAGATGTCCTCGGCAAAGGCTCATACAAGCTCGTTCACTTATCTGGGGTGCCAATACCCCGAACTTGGCATATTTCTCATTTAAAGAAATATTATTTGTAATTTATATAGTTCGGATTTTATTAAGTTCTTTCGTGAAACATTTATTGTATACTTACATCAGATCCAAGTCAAGCTAAAACTCCAAATTGAGAGTAGCATTTAAACGCGCGGAAGGAGACCACTCCTATCGATTACATCGACAAATAAGGGACTTCAAAGCCAAAACTTCATCCTCTGACGAAGTGGCGAAGTCAAACGCGCATGAGGAGACCACTCCTATCGACTACGTCGACAAACAAGGAACTTCAAAGCCCAAACTTCGTCCTTAGACGAAGTGGCTGATCCAAAGCCTAAACTTCGTCCCTAACCGAAGTGGCTACCCGAAGTCTCAACTTCGCCTTCAACCATCCGAAGTAAAACTTCGGTGTCAAACGAAGTGATTACGAAGTACGAGCCAGTCATCACAAGAATTTGAAGCTAACTTGATTACACAAATTGAGTAAAGCTTTAGAGACGTAATGACAAGAAAAATTGTATTTTATTTCATGTACATATTACAATCAGCTTGGAGGGTCTGAGCCCGGAGACCTACCACTAAAACTAAGGTACTTCTCCACAAAACCCAAACCCGAGCTCGAACTGGCGCCACCATGACCGAGCACCGTGTCCAAAAAGGCCATCCCCTCACCACGGCCAAAACCACCTCGGCCTCGACCTGAAGGTGCAGATCGACCTCGGCTTGGAGGCACAGCTCGACCTCGGCCGCCTGAAGCGCGCCGCCCTCCACCTCGAGACATGATGGCAAGAGTCTCTTCTCGAGTTCGACCCAAAGTAAGGGGAAGAGCGCCAGCCGAACTCCTTTCCAACTGACCCGAAGAGGAAGCGTCGAGTGAAGCCTTTTTAGACTCGATCCACCTCTTCAGCCTCGGGTTCCTCTTCTGAATAATTTTATACATGGATCCGAGCTTGAGAAGCGCCTCTTCCTGCTCACGAACTTGCCAGGAGTCATCGCCGTACTTCTCTATGTACTTCTTCGTACGAGCTCGGACCTCTTTTATTTGTGTATGGACCTCGTATATAGTCATGCCACCACTTTTATGTATACGGTCCTCGTATTCTTCATGCTCCTCGGACAAGGCCTTAAAGGTCTGGAGGTCGTCCTTAACCTGCTTGAACTTATCCTCCAGCTCCAAAAACCTCGCGTGCTCCCCGTCCAGCTTTTCCTGAGCCAACCGAAGCTTCGCCTCGAGTTCGGTCTCGATGTTGGCAGCTCGGCTCTTCCAACACGCGGCCTCAACCTCGGCAGCTTCGGCAGCCCGACGAAGCTCATTTATTTCTTGATTAGATGGCGAGGTAAGGGAGAATTCAAAAGCAGACTACAAAAGCAAAAGTAAGCAGTTCAGCAAGAGGCACAGTTCAAGAAAAAGTATTTTATATACTCGTGTAAAAAGCGCCTCTCTAGTAGAGACGTGATACAAGCTAAAGAAAAACAAAAACAAAACTACGCCTCGCCTCCACCGACCTCAGCGCCGCCGCCCTCACCGCCTCCCTCCTTGGCTTCGGCAGCCGACCTCCTCGCCAGATCGGCAATGATGGCCTCAAGACCGTCATCCCGATCCACCGGGCAGTGCCGAACCGCCTGCTCGGACAGCAGGGTCTTCTGCTGCGCGAGCCGCTCCACCACCGGGATGGCCGCAGTGCACTCCACGAGCACCTCCGCGTACTCCCGCAGCATCTCCTCCTTGGTCACCTTGTCATACCCATACTTGACTTTATCAAGCTCGGGGTAATCCTTGGCAACCAAGTCAAGCGCTGCCGAAGTAATCGGCGTGCTCAGGGCGGTCACCAGCTGCGCCGCCACGGTGCTGAAGTACTTGGAGCGGAAAATCCGCTCAGCAAGTGCTCGCAACACGCCGCCCTGCTCGGCCGCCGCCCGAGCCATCCTCTCCCTCTCCTCGGCGAGCTCCCCCCTCAACCTCGCCGCCTCAGCCTCCGCCTCCGCCACCTTCCTCTCCGCCGCAAGCAGCTCGACCAGAGTCCTGGCCTCCTGCTCCTCCGCCTTCGCCGCCTCGGCCCTCGCCCCCTCGAGCTCAGCTCTTAAGGCCCTGAATTGCTCGACCCCGTCGATGACGAAGTGCGAGAGGGCGCTCAGCCCGTCCAGCACCATGTTCGCCTCCTGCACGGAACATGTCAGCACAGAACAAGAAAAAGAATAGAAGTAAAGGCTAAAACTTCTTCCACTCACCTCGAGGAACGGGGCCCTACGAGCTTCCCCCGACCCGGATGCCCGAGCGTCCGAGCCTCTCACCTCCTCCCTCCGAGGCTCCTCCAGGTCGATCACGGGCGGAGTCACCCCGACCTCCACCCTCTCCGCCCTCTCCGGGCGCGGCGTCTCCTCGGCGGCCGAGGTGACTCTCGGCCTCTTCTTCTTCCTCCTTAGGGCCGCCTGCAAAACTTCGGGATCCACTGCAGAGAAAACAAAGTATTAGTCCAGTTCGGATGAACGAAGTCAAAACACTAGTTCGGATAAACGAAGACAAACTACACTACGGAGCCTCACCCGGATCTACGTCGGCCAGGGCGTCACATGGGCTCAGCCCGTGCCTCGACAGCTCCTCCTCGGCGTAAGTCCTTTTGACGGCGCCGAGGTCCATCAAGCTCGTCTCGAGCTCGCCGACGGGATCCACCCTCAGTTGCGGGCCAAACTTGGCCGCCGACCAGCCGTGGAGGGGCACGCCTTCGGCTCGGCAGAAGAAAAACTTCTTCTGCCAGTTCGACACTTTGGATGGGGTGACCAACTTAAACTTATTTACAGGCGAGAGGTATACCCACCCAGTTGGTCCCCGCTTAACTCTAAAAAAACGGAGTAAAGACTCCAACGACATCGGCCCACCTCGGCGACCGACCTCGACACAAAAACCTATTACCTGCTTAATGGAAGCAGGCGCGAACTGACCCAAAGGAAGCTCGAACTTATCTAAGAGTTCGACAAAAATACGGTGTAAAGGAAAACGAAGACCGAAGTTGAGGTAATCTTCGTATACTGTAAAAAAACCTACAGGAGGAGAGCAACCTCTATCCTCCGCCCTAGGTAAAATAAACTCTGCAGAATCGGGAAAAAAAAATTTTCTAACTAGATTGGACATATGGGATTCACTCATACTTGAGGCGCACTCCAAGGCGGCCTCCGACCCAGCCAAAGGGGGATACTCTATAAGTTTAGGAATAGGGGGTAGGGCCGCTCGGGTAAAAACCCTCACGGTGACCCTCGCCGGAACATTCCTAAGCGGCGACGGAGATTCAATCTCCCTACCACTCGGAGTACGAGAAGAGGAAACAGAAAAGGCAGAAGAAGAAGTGGAAGCAGCAGCCATAACAGCAAAACACTTACTTGTTGGGAAGATTTGAAGAATTTATTTCTCGAAGATTGAAGTCGACAAGGGCAGAAAGATTGAAAGCTTTTTGCAGATGGGAAAGTGAAACTAGGGTTGCGAAAAGTGAAAAGTGTTTGTTAGCTTCCAAAGGAAACCTTTATAGACATCACTTCACCTTTTCCCAACCGCCTTTTTTCAAAATCCCGCCTCTTCGGCTCCTCCAACAGAAAGGCGACACGTGTCACCCACGACCCTCTACAACAGCTGTCTTCCACCACCACGGTTGCTACCTCGGCTTCAGCCAGAGATTCACTTCGACCTCGGCAACTGCAAGATCCTCACCTCGTCCAGATCTTCACTTCCTCAAACACACCCACCTCGTCAAGATCTACACTTCGGTGCCGATCTTCTTTTGAGGGGGGGGATGTGATAGGATATGGCCCATCAACTAAGCCCAACAAATAAGGCCCAACACCTAAGCAGCTCGGCGGCCCAACACCTCGGCCCAACACCTCGGCCCATCAACTAAGCCCAACAAATAAGGCCCAACACCTAAGCAGCTCGGCGGCCCAACACCTCGGCCCATTAAGAGCAGCTCGGCCGGCCCAACAGCTCGGCCCACTTGGTGTAAACCGCCATTGTGTTATCTATAAATAGCTAGATTAAAGCTAGATTCAAGGACACACACATTCACAATCTCTGTAATTTCAGCTCTCAAGCTCTCAAAAGCTTCATAATAAAAGCTCTCCTCTCCGTGGACGTAGACTTTATTAAAAGTCGAACCACGTAAATCCCGTGTTATTTATTCCCTAACCATCGTGCAAATCTCACCTCGAAAAACGGTGATCGATCAGAAAGCGAGAGTGTTGAGAAAAAAAAAATACAGTGAGAGAGATGAGGGAAAGATAAGGGAGGAAGAGAGAATCAGAGAGACGAGAGCGAGGAAGGAGTAAGAGGCGTGTGTGTGTGTAATGTGTCTGTGAAGGACAAAGTAAGAGTGAAAGTTAGGGTTAGTCTCAAATTAGGGTTTCTAGAATGTGGGCCGGGTTTGGGCCGGGTTAGAATAAAGATTTGGACTGGGAATTAATTGGTAGATGGGCCCAACTAAATAGAATTAATGGGCCGAAAGGATTAATTTTAATTGGGCCAAGACTTATTAATTATTGGGCTAAGATAAGTTAAGGCTATGGGTTGTTTAAATTTATTGGATTGGGTTAAGACATATGGGCCGAAAATAATTAAGTTGGGCCCAATTAGTAATCTTAAGATAATTAAATACTTAAACTAATCTATATATATATAAAACACCTAACATTCAATTTGAAATCAGTTGCAAATCAATTTCAATAGCAATTTTGTAAATACTTTTAATTTCAATATAAATTTTGTAAATACTTTATATTTCAATTGTATTAGTAATTACATGATTAATATATTAATTATTAATCTATTTATATATCTATATACAACACCAAGCATAAAATTTCAAATTAATTGTAAATTATTTTTTAAAATCAATTTCAATGGCAATTTTCTAATTAACTTCAATTTAGTAGCAATCATAATTCAAAGAGAAAAATTTCTAAAAATTGCAACGTATTTCAACGTAAAATTACTTATTATTTCATTTGCAACCAATATTCAAATATTACTATATATTAATCAACTATTAAACTGATTTGCAAAAAAAAATCTAAATATTTTAAAGTACTTGATGTTATTTATAAATACATAAAAATATTTACAAATTATAATAATAAATAGTTTAATAAAATGATGTTGGAACACTTAAAAATTATCCAAATATAAACTATACACATATTTAGGAAATCAAAGATAATTACATTTATAAATTAAAAATGCACTAAATGAAGAAGATCTAAAAAATTGTAAAAATAATTTAATTTGTAGTAGCATTTGTATAAATAGTTTTAATTTCACTAGCATTCATAATTTAAATATTATTACTAAGCCCCTGATTTTTAAGAGTTTTTTAAAAGTAAAATTAAAATTGTAATGAATTGTCATTCCAATTAAGGAAACAATAATAATTTCATCAACAACAATAATTTAAATATTATATATTAATTAATAATTTAATTATACAAAAAATTGAAAATAAAAATTCTAATAACGGTAAATTATCTTATGACATTTAAAAATACAAAAACATATTTTATAATTAAATTAAATAGATGAATATATGATCTTATAAAGTTATGATGAAAAACTATTTAATTATGTAAATCCAAACTATACAATTATTTACTATTATATACTCCCTCTGTCCCTGACACAATTTTCTTTTTGGGACGTCCCACTAAGCTTGACACACTCAAAAAATAGTAAAAATTATCTTTTAAAAAAAGTGTGGACCCTAACACCTTTATAACTTTTATACTACTTTATACACTTTCTTTAATAATCGTGCCAGAAATAAAAGTGTCAAGCTTAGTGGGACGAAGGGATTCATAAATTACATTTACCAATAAAAAAATAATTAACATTTTTATATTTAAAAACTAAATCGGATAATTAACTAATCAAGTCCACTACTTTGGGGACGCATTTAATTTAAATTTATCAAATTAATAATTATTTTAAAATCACTATTAATGTCCACAACTCAAATTTTGCCCACCACTCTTCGATCTTTACTAGCCACTAAAATAATCTTTTATGACTAATACACGACACATTCACAAAAAACAATGAAACTCAGTCCATTATAAATTGAGACCATGCATAAAAGCTCATTTTAAAGTTTTTTTTAATGGATGTTTTAATATTTTTAGAGAAAATATTTAAAATTATTTTATTTTATTAAATATAAAATAATAAAAAATAATACTTATAATATAAAAATATGAATCGTTCATATTTATTTTTAGTTAACACAATGAGAGATATTTTTAGTACAATCAACTCTTTGTGAGATAAATTATATGTGGATCAATATTAATTAAAAAATTGCACAAACAACTAAAAATTATAACACTTATAAATATGACTATGTTAATTTTATTATATGATCAATTAATTATTATTAGTATTTAAACCAATTAAAATTTATAAAATTACAGAAGTAGAAGTGCTCATGATTTGTAATATCCCGTCTTTTTTTTTATTATCGAAGTAAACTATATCCGAACGCGTTTGTAATATAATCGGAGATAAAATATGTTAAACGTTTGTTTTAAATTGATAAGAAGTGAAATGGGTTAGA